>PVLD010024179.1:0-25947 GCA_004027595.1 Dinomys branickii
ATTGTGGCATTTTTATATAATGGAATATTATTCAGCTATAAAGAAAGACAGTTTTGGGGACTTTGTAGGCAAGTGGACAAAACTGGAGTCCATACTCATAAGTGAAATAAATCAGCGATACATGTGCAGGCAACGTATTGTATCACTGGTGTAAGAACCCGAGCGTGGGAATATAAACTAAGAGACATGAAGGAAATCTTTTCAAAAACAAAGAACAGATGGGACGAGGGAAAGGAGAAAAGAAAGAGACAAAAAGGTATGCATGTATATATGAATATACATATATGTAGTAGGGCTAACATGGTTCTACTATTGTATTATATCACTTAATGCTAAGGAATAATTGATGACGGGTTATTTGATCAATATTGTATGTCTGTATGTGTTATGAACACACACTTCGAAGATATCAATATGCAAAGCAGCAACTATTGGTGGTTTTTTTTTTTTTGTCTTTGATTTTTTGTTTTTTGTGTTTTTCTGTTGTTGAGAGGATTAATTTCTGACCAATTTTGCATGTCTGTATCTGGGTTCATATATATATGCTTCGAAGATATCAATAGGTAAGGCAACAACCACTGTTGAGTCCATGTCACCTTGTCTGTAGATCAGTTTTGATTGTACTATTTTTTATGCTAATTTGTGTCTGTGTGTTAATATGTTTTTGTGCTTTTATTTTTTAAAAAATAAAAAAATAAAAAAGAAATAAGACCCAAAACATGCAATATATATTGAGAACTAGGAAGAAAGAGAAAAGACAAATGTGATGAGGGAAAGGGAAAAGGAAGGAAGGAAAAATAAAAAATATATTTATACGCAAGATAGTTAAGCTAGTTTCTCAGGTCATTGAAAAGAAAGTTTTGTGCTAATATTCACTGGATGAGATATCATACCTGTATCTTATACTCTGAATAACTACTACAATGGCAACAATACATAATGTGTTCATTGTTGCAACTCTCCTACTAACCTATTTTAAAACTTTTATTGTTATTTTTATTTTTCCTTTTAAAATAAAAATAATACAAATAAAATATTGCAGTGCATCCTTGTCCACTGAATCTAGCATGATGTGACTTCTAGTTCTACTGCCATGGTCCAAAAGAACACACAAAGTACATATTTAGAATTGACTCAAGGCATCCAAGCAGCCACAACACAACTAAAGACATTCATGAAAGATGACTTCTAAGACTGCTCCAGAAAACGCCAAGAATTACGGGGTGAGTATGTGACTAAAGTGCTGGGGAGTATTTTGAGGGGGCACAAATGGCAATATAACTTTTACTGTAATATATTATTTGTTGTTGTTTTGAGACAGGGTCTTGCCTTGTAGTGCAGGTGGACCTCGAACTCATAGCGATCCTTCTGCCTCAACCTCCCAAGCACTGAGATTACAGGCATGTGCCACTATGGCTGGCTATAATGAATAATTTTTAATGTAAATATTCACCACATCTTTCAATCACTGCTCAGAGGTCCTATTTAAGAAGAGTCACATCTATATTGATCCTCAAACTGCTTTTTGTTGACAGAATGGTAATTTATTAATTGAGGATGAAATCTAGAAGCAACTGTTCTCTGAGTTTTATGGTACTCATTAATTAACAACTAGGACCAAGAATTTCACATCCCCCAAGTTCACAGTAAAGAATACCTGTCAGCTCATACTTAAGTATCACCTGTTCTACTTTGTATTGCTGCTAAACTGTCACATGTAAAAAAATCCTTATCCTGCTTGAATTCTTTGATTTCACAAATATATACCAGGTTACTTTCATGAGAAAGCATATTGTTAGATAAAATGAGTAACCTAAATATGAAAAAGACCTAATAACCATCTTCAGTCTAGGGGGGAAAAGAAATGAATATGCAAAAATCTTTAATATGAAGCAAATTATGATAATAGCCATAAAAGGCTTTGAAAAGATAATACTACTAATAGCCCTCCAATGTTCTGTGTACTTAATGCATATTGTACTCTCTCATTTATCGTTCCCCAAACACTGCACAGCAGGTAGTTTTATCTTTGTTCTACAGAGAAGGAATCTAAAGATCTGAGAACTTTAGTGCCTTGTGCAATAGTCAACCACTGGCAAACAGCAACACTGGGATTCTATTACCAAGTCCTTGGTTAATACTTTAAAGGAGGTAAAAACAATGTCTCAGTGGGAACATCAGAAAAATCTTCATGCCGGGCATGGTAGTGCATGCTTATAACCCCAACTCTCAGGAGGCTGAGGCAGGAGGATTGCGACAAGTTCAAGGCCATTTGGGGCTACCTGTCTCCAAAAAAGTAAAAATGAACAATCTTCATGAAGCAAATCACCCTCAAGATCAATTTTGAAGAGTGGTTAAGATTTCAACAAATAGAGGAGGATAAGGGAGAATTTCAAGGCAATGCAAACAAAACTAGAAGTAGCAAAACCAGGAAAGTCAGACATCAGTGAAGAACAATTAGAGGTATCTGACTAGACAATAGGATTTGATTAAGAGATGACAGCTAGGTTAGAGCAAGACTAGAAACAACACTGGCTTCCAAGCAGAAGGATCTGTATTTAATTCAGAATGTGATGGGCTGTATAACTATAATGCCAACACTCACCCTTCTTGGACAACAGGTCAAATAAGGCTTCACATCCTGGGATTCAGCTCAGAGCAAAAAAGAGCATTAAGAATGGAAACCACCCAGAGATAAAGATAAAAAGGATAATTTGAACAGTAATGAATTATTAGTGCCAGTGACTGTGTCAGTGAAAGAGCTGATCAGAAGGCCTGGAGGAGGCTGAGAAAAGAGAGAACAAATAAGAAAGCAGATACAAGGAAGATTCCATAGAATTGAGACTGAAGAGAAGGAAGAGGACTTAAACAGAAAGAGAGACATCTGTTTGATATCTTAGAGGCAGAATGGGCTTGAGTGATGACTGATGAAGAGTTATTTTTTAAGTGGCAGCAGAGAGAATTGAAATGAAAGTCACTGGGGTTCCGTAAGGGTCATTCACCACTGAATCCCCAGCATGTAGTGTGGTGCCTGGAAATTAGTAAGCAAATGTAAGTGTAATGCATTAATGGAGTCATCAGGAAAGATTGACTAGATAGCTTCAGTGCCCAGAAGAATGATTCAAAGAAGAGACGAAAACTGGGGACTATATCAACATCTCTACAGGTAGTGAATATGTAACCAGAAAAAGTCATCACGAGAAATGGAACACCAAGGATGAGAAAGTACGATATTCAAAAGAAAAAACAGAGCTGAGTAGCAGTAGCAAAAAAAAAAAAAAAAAAAAAAAAGCAAAGCCAAAGAGGGGTCAAAGTTTGTACTCTACTTGTCTAGAATGTCCTACAATAATCAAATGTCAGACTTTTCAAGTGTGTGGCAGAAAACAGGACTCCTTAATATCCTGCAAAAACAAGACTGCTTCACATAACTAGACGAGGAGAGCCCTTGTTTCCACAAGGCATGAGAGATGGGCCTAGGAAGACCCTAGGCATGACAGAATATAGGGACACAGGGGGAAGAAGCCCTGGAGTGTGGAGTGAGCCCCCCTTTGTGGCCAGCTCAACCCCGCATCCCATCCACAACCTCGCAACTCTACGACCACCCTCCTCCCAGCAACAAATCCTGGATCACAGACAGGGCTGTCACTCGAGTCTAATAATTAACTGCAATTGATTTCCAATCCTGGGCCCTCATCATTCTTTTTCTATCAGCAGCTCTGACTACTGGCACCAGGAGGAGGGGTCTGGAAAATCATTCACATGTTACCGGTGCTCTCCATCCCCCGCCCTCAACCCAGGGGCAGATAAAGACTACAGCGCCTGGGATCTTAGAGTGTGAATCTCAGAGCTGAGTGGACAACCACTGTGCTGTCAGTGCTGCTGCTGCTGCTGCTGCTGCTGCTGCTGCTGCTGCTGTCATACTGCAGCCCAAGAACATGGACAAGATACTTCTTTGGGTCTCTGTCTTTACCATCTTCTTGGAGGTCTTTGCTCAGACAGGTAGGAAGCTCAGAGATGGTCAAGGAGCCTGAAATGAGAAAAAAGGTTGAAACTGGGATGTTTTTTTCTCTGAGGTAAAAGTCATTATATGTCTTATATTACCCTGCAGACCTCGATAAGATGGTATTTGTGTTCCCTAGAGAATCTGCCAGTGACCACGTGAACTTGATTACAAAGCTGGAGAAGCCTCTACAGAGCTTTACCGTGTGTTTACGAGCTTACACTGATCTTTCTCGACAGTACAGCCTCTTCTCCTACAACACCCAGGACAGGGATAATGAGCTACTCATTTATAAGGAAAAACCTGGACAGTACAATCTTTACATTGGAGGGGCCCACGTCACAGCCAAGGTTACTGAAGAGGTCCCTGCTCCAGTGCACATCTGTACCAGCTGGGAGTCCTCCTCTGGCATTGCTGAGTTTTGGGTCAATGGGAAGCCTTTGGTGAAAAAAGGTCTGAGGAAAGGATATTCTGTGGCGCCTTACCCCAAGATTATCCTGGGGCAGGAGCAAGATTCCTATGGAGGAAAGTTTGAACAGAGACAGTCCTTTGTGGGAGAGATTGGGGACCTGTACATGTGGGACTCTGTGCTATCTCCACAAGAAGTTGTGTCTGTGTATAATGGGTCCCCGAGAAATGCTACTATCCTGAACTGGCGGGCTCTGACCTACACACTGAAAGACTATGTCATCATCAAGCCCCGAGTATGGGCCTGAGGTCTAACACTGACCAAAGCTGTTGAAAATGAAATGGCTGACACCTAAGGGATCTCCTCAAAACAACTGGATACTACAGCCTTTACCTGTAGTTCTCTTTTGAATTTCCCATCTGTGTTTCTACCTAATAAAAATATCATATTATACCATCTGCACTTGTCATGGTCCCAAGGACTTTGTATCATTAGATCTACTTATTTGGTTATTGGTTTGTAATTATCCACAAAAGTCAGGCTATAAAATGCAGAGAAAGTGGTAAGTAACTAGATGGGCATCACAAAGCCACAGCACTTAATGAGTGGGCAGCGCTTATGCACTACTGATAATCATTTTAATAACAACTCAAAATCTGTGTAGAATTGCAATACGAATTCTTCTATTTGTTTTTCCAACCACAAATCAATCAAAGAGAAGTCTGAGGTTGCTCTAAGGAAACAGCTATAATGAGATAAGTAAGCAATAGTTGAGAAATTGACAGTAAGTAATGAGATGGGGGAAAAACTAGAAGAATAGGAATGAAAAGTAAAAACATATAAGAAACTGAAGCCATTTTGCGTGAAGAAAAATATGGTTTTATATCTCAGAAATCCCTAAGGTACTGTACAAGTCTTGGCTTTCATAATGCTGACCTGATGTCATCAAGAACATGTTACAATCCGAATACTGCACACATGAATCCACTGTTTGAAATCCATTTATGGATCCTTTCTTCTCACAGGATATAATTTAAACCTCTTCATGTGACTTTGCCCACCATAACCTGATTTGCTTACCTCTCCACTGCATTTCACATGCAACTCAGCATAGCAAGAGACTTGCTAATTATAACACTGCAAAATAATTGTAGAATGTATTAGTCATAGTTATTTCCATAGTGCCTGGTGTATTCTCAAAATAGATGTTAAAGTTTGGATCTGGAATGCCCCCAAAGACTCATGTGTTTAGAGGTGGCACTTCTGGAAGGTGATGGGATCAGGAGGGCTCTATGCAGAGCTTGCCGTTAGGAGATTGGATCTGGTCCGAAGAGGTGGGTTAGTAGGGGCGTGGCCTGAAGGTTATATCTCCCTCTCCAGCCCCGCCTTTCCCTCTCTGCTTCCTCGCCGCCATGATGCCCTTCCGGTCTTGGACACAGCAGGCTATTAAATGAAAACATGATCCAAAATAAACCTATCTGTCTTTCAGTTTTGGGTGTTGGGCATTTTGTCTCATGGACAAGAAAGTGACTAAGGGAATAGGAGTTGCCTTCCCAGAGAAGCAAAGACCTCAGAAGGAATTTGAGGTGCATATGGACAAGAAGGCAGGCTTTGCCCAGAGATGACAGAGCAAAAGGGCAAGAAAAATCAGAAAGATAGGAACCAGAATGGCATCAAAATGACAAACATGATTACTTCAAACTTCTGATGCCATTCACCCAGAATAAACTAAGAGGCAGCCACAAGACCAAAACAAAGAGAGACTCTGGGAATCTTTTTTTTTTTTTTCCGGGACCGGGGATCGAACTCAGGGCCCTAGGACTCTGGGAATCTTGTACTAGATCAAAACAGGGAGGAGCAGGAAGAACCTGGGAATTTTTTCTACTCAGCATCAATCTAATTAGGCAGGGATTATACTAATGTGGGAAGTTATTATTTTCCAGTTTGTATCTCACCAGTTCAGACATGCTTTATGATCTCTTAATATGCACCAACTTTCCATAAACTTATAGTATGAATGCTAGAAAGATCTGTCTATTCTCATATAACAAATGTTTCCCTCAAGAACATGTGAACACACTGTTTGCCTTAACATTGTATAAGCGTTCAAAGTAGGCTGTTTTAGTTTAACAGCCCCTCTGCCAACAAAACTAAGCAAATTTCAGAAATGAAGACAGTGCACCCAAATAGTAGCACCCATTTGTTCAATTAATTATTGAACCACTATTTGATTCCAGGCACCATGCCAGGGCTGAAAATGTTACGTTGGGTGAAATAATCACAGTGCTTGCCTTTGTGGAATTTATATTCTAATAAGTCTGTGTGATCTAAACATAGATTTTCCCAACGACAATCACCCTTCCTGCGATACATTCCCGACACTTTTAGATTTTTTTCTAT
This sequence comes from Dinomys branickii, assembly GCA_004027595.1. NCBI lineage: Eukaryota > Metazoa > Chordata > Mammalia > Rodentia > Dinomyidae > Dinomys > Dinomys branickii. The sequence continues at coordinate 6,810 of PVLD010024179.1, forward strand.
CTCAGGTTGACATCCTGGAACTCCCTCTCCCAATTCCATCTCAGTTAGAGGGACCATTTATTTGTGTTGATCATTTACAACTTTTTATAGATCATTTAGTATCTGCTCTTCAAATTTGTTTCTTGCTCTTCAAAATGCCCTGCCCCTTAAGACTTTTTTTCACAGGATCTAAGCTAGCCATTTGTCAGCTCTTTCTTATGAGCTAGGGATATCATTTATCTTTATGGGTCATTTTCAACTTTTTGCATATGTCTCAAGGTCTGCTGTTCAAATCTAGTTTCTTTCTTGGAAATCCTCTGCCCCTCTGTCTTTTTTTTTTTTTTTTTTTGACAGAGTGTAAGACCACTACTGGTCAGCCCTTTCTTCCATGCAGTCCCACTTCATCGAAAAGAAACTATCATACATCCCTTGTCTCTAAACTCTAAGAGTGAAGAGCTATCTGAATGGAGAAAATACAGTCTTCCTTCTACAGTGCTTGTAGCTTTCTCAGCTTCTCCAAGTCTGTGAATAGCAAGGAGCATATTATAATCTTTCTGAGCAATTCCATGGGAACTCCCTCGTTAAGCTTGATATGAAGAAGTGGAAGGATCAGCAGTCATCCTCTGAAGGTACCAGGCATATGACCTAGTACTCACTCAAGCAACACACCTCTTCAAACAAGTCTTTGGGAAGACTGCTTCCAATTTCTCCATTTTGTCTACTTTCCATGCCTTATAGTAGCTAAGAAGCACAAGGGTCATAGAACTGGTTCTTAATCACTTCTTTGTCAGTTTTTCTTATGACTAAATGTAGTTTTCACAATCTAATACCCAAGTACATAATATCAATAGCTCATTAAAACCTGAAGAAAGGAAAGTTCCTTTTAACCTCACTTAAAACAAGAATGGAACTTCAGGATACTTGCTGTGGGCATTTTTCTCAAGTACAGAGGTTGACACAATGAAGAAAGCAGCAAAAGTCACAGAGGAAACTACTTAAGTGTTTCAGTCTATAAGGAAAATGGAAGGATTTAGAAGTCACTGTCACCCAGGAAAACAATTGCATAGTGATGCGATAATTGCCCTGATAATTGCCCCCCTCCCCACACTCATCAGTAAAGCTGTAAACTTAGGGAACAAGTGATGCACAAGATGTGCAATGAAGAGGACAGCAATCATCTCTAATAAGACAAGCAATTTTGAGCCTCTATCTTGTACAAATAAGGATCTGATCCTTATATATTGGCTATAAGAAAAAGCAGGTAAAAGCCTTTAGGCACGTGGTTCCAGGGCTGATTTTACCAAAAAAGTCCACAAAGGATTTTCTTGGATGAGTAGCCCCTGCTATTAGCTCTGTGTGGATTTGTTTCATATGGGAAACTCTCTGGGAAGGTCTGAGGCTAAAGCAATGAGTTCTTTTTGACTTGGACTCTGCCTTGACTCAGACTTGAGTTAGAGTGAGAATGAAAAGGACACTTTTATAACATCAACACTGGAAGGAACAAATATATAGTCACATTTGGAGAGTAATGTGAAGACGCTTGGTATTCATGTGACTTTATGTTGTCTGGAAAGAATAAATGTCGGAGTCTATTCAAAGAATAGAAGGAAAGGGAGGAGGGATGATGTAAGTCACCTTTAAACTTTGTCAGGGTTAAAGGGGTGATTAACTTATCTGCTTGCCTCTGTTTTTATTCCAAAATTTTTATTGTGTGTTTGTCTGGCATTGGACACTCAGCTCAAAGTTCAGTTGGGGAGATTCCAACAGGTTCCACCATACAGTCTGAACACTGCTGAAGGCATATGCATAGCCCCATATAAAACTCAGGACCCAAAGGCAAAGTAAACCCGATGTTGTTGGTACAGTGTGCTGAGCTTCAGTCCTATAGCTGTGCCTAGAAGGAGAAACCAAAGGCAGAGCTCTTCGCCCTGAGCTCTAGCAGCTGCAGCAGTTTCTCAAGGCGATTTCCTGGGGTTCTTGTGGGGGTTACATAGGAAGACACATGCGAAGACCAACTCAGTACAAGTGCTAACACAGAGTACATGCTCAAGAATTGTTGGCTATGATGTTCATGATGATAAGCATGAAAATAACTCCCTAAAACTTCAAGTAAGTCACCTGGTTTAACTTTTTACTGTAGTTCTAAATATAAAAAAGCAGTATCTGCTCCATGTTCAATCCCTGGCCCCAAGCTTAATTTTTATCTAAACAAATGAGGTAAGTTCTGTCTATACACAAACAGGACCATCACATTTGGCAGGTGCTTTTGCACTGATAATAACCAAAGAAGGACAAAACACTAACAAGGATCCAAAAGAACACAGAACAGTGCCAAGTGACCTTCAGCACATCTTTGACTGAGCTAAGCTATTCTACCCTGGAAGAAGTAAGTGCCAGGCTAGGTGAGATAAAAGTTTGCCCCTTATTCCTTGTGTAGCTCATTTCTAATGAGGTATCCTGACTTATTTCTGGACTCTGACTCTATGCAGACCCACAGGATGCACAATGGGTCTCTTGAAAATGAACCCAGGAAACAAGAGCGACCCAACAGAACTTCTTTGCTCAGATTCCCTTCCAAGTCACAGAGTTTAAGAGGGCAGCTCCTCTGCAAACAAAGCCAACAGACCCCAAAGGCTATATGATTGGAAGTTCATGCCTGAGCCAGTGTCCAATGAAATACTAGTGACCTAGTTATCTAGTAAGATTGTTCCAGAACTAATAAACTTAACCATCGAAGGCACAAAAAATACTGTCATTTCTTTTAATGAGAAATGACAGTGAGATTTCCTGACATTGCGGTAATCTCTTGTAAATAGGTCATAACTATGTGGTATATTTTAAAAACAGAAAACTGCATAGACAAATTCCATGCATTCAAGAAAGTAGCAGATGCTTTTGGGTTTGAGGAGGCTTCTGTCCCCCATAAAAGCATCAGTCTCTTGTTTATTTAAACAGTTCATATAACCATCAGTCTCTTACAAAGTCCACTTCTCCACCCTGCTTCCTTAGCTCTATTTGTTTTTTTAAAATGGCAGATAGGAGAGGGACGAGGAGAAAAGTAAAGAGCAGAGAAAAAGAAAGAGAGGGAGGAAAGGGGAGGGGAGGAGAAGAGAGGGGATTGTGGCAATAAGGCACTATTGCTTCCAACTGCAAGATTCCTTTACGCATATAATTTACAGAGCTTACCTTGCATATTTTAGTTTTTTAAAAGCAAATTCTGTTTCTAGGCACAAATATTGCTTATAAAGATGGAAATATTTTGCAGTGTCCATAGTACCAATAATAATTCCTTCTCTTTGAAAATGGTATTTCCTTTTCACTGTCAAATTGTGTTTGCTCTCGCACCCTATTTTTCTTTTCCCTCTGGTAGGCACATTGGCTTCATGACTAAGATTTTGATGCATGAGCACATTTCAGTGTTCTTACTCTCCCACAGGGTTTTATCCTTCTGGAATGTATAAATCATTTTGAAAGCTCCTTTCTGTTCTATGCCATGCTTTTGAGATTATCTACTGGTGTGTTCTTTACACAGAAACACCCTAAGGGCTCAGTCACAAAAAGGGTCCTGTCTTGGGTGGTAGAAGGACTGCTGCTGATTTGCTTAGCTGCACTGCATACTTCTGCCTAGGCAGAGACTGAAATAGCAAGCAGTGGGTAAAAAGAGGTGGCCTTCTAGGATTAAAACATTTCTCAGGTTCACTGGCACATTTCCCAACTGCTTAGCGCCCAGTCCAGCTACACACCAGTAGAACCAGCATACTTCATTAGCCCCATGCACTCCCCCTTGGTGATGTGTTTTTATTTCTCTAGGGTAACCTTGGTGCTCTTTCTGCCTGATTTCTTCTATGTTAGATTATAAGGTGACCAAGGAGAATTGGTAGTGTGATTTACTGCCGCAGCCCACATTTCCTATTCTGCTCACCAGGGCCACCCTGACTTTCAGGAACAGTAAAGGCCCTGCATTTTCAACCTGTATCAGTCAGCTTTCACATTGCTGGAACAAAATATCTGCTACCAGCAACTTAAAGAAAGTGGAAAGGTTTGCTTTAGCTCACGGTTTCAAGGGTTTCAGTCCATGGTCAGCTGGCTACAGAAATATGAAAGAAGGACATGGTGGAGAATAGCTGCTCAACTCATGGCGTCCAGGAAGCAGAGTGCAAGGAAAAAGCCAGAGAAGTGGGTAGGGATAGATATAGGGGTAGCTTCCATGATCCACTTCCTCCAACTAGTCCTTACCTCCCTTTCAGCTATGAACTCATCAATTAAGGTTAGTGCCCTCACAATGCTATCCCCTCTCCAGGAGTCTCCAGTCAAGTTGACAATCAGTGTAATGGTACACCACCCAACCCATAAATTCCTCCACATTAACAATTTTGGACAGAAAGGTAAGATACTTAGGTGGCGGCCTTAAGTAGATAAAGGACCCTAACAAAACATCCCTATATGTGTAACAAAATGGAGTAAAATACATGATAGAATTTCTCTCAGAGAGAATAATGTTGGGAAGAATACCTGGAAAAATTAGGGTCAATAGATGGCACCTACTCCATGGGGTATAGACAGCCACTAAAGTGTACTCCATGGAAACAAATACCAACTATTTCAGGGTTCTCTTATTTGGTCATTTCAAAGAAATAGATTATGTGGCTTTGCTTTGCAGCTGAACCCAGAGAGGAGATATGACAGCTCCTCTAATATTGGTGCTTCATCCTTCCCAACACACCACCCATCTTTCCTCTAACTACAGTTATACAACCACCTGGGCTTTTTTTGCACACAGTCCAATAATCCCATAGGTTACTTTGCCCCACGACTTAGTAGCTGCCTTTGTTTGTGTAGATCTATGCTGTCATGTCTGCTCAATGTCACCTAGCATTGTGCTTCTCCAACATATCCCCATGGGTGATGAATGACAATAAATACAAAAGACATGGGAAGATCACAGGTTTGAAAGGACTGTTCTTTCTCCTGTTGCCCACTGAAGCCATGTACCATAAGCAATAAAGTTCACTGTTTTCTTTTCTCTTCCTGGGTTTACTAACTGGACCCATATTCCCTATATTATCCATCCTGTCTATGCCTTTATAACTTATTCAAAGAGAGTAAATTCATATTTACGTGAAATATATTTACAACAAATCAGTATGTGATTTGGATTGAAAGCAGCATTTTTCAGGCCCTAAGTTAAAGTTATGGGAATTTTTTCCTCCTCCTTCTTTCATTCAGACTTGTATGTTTTTTTCTCTCCCCTAATTTTCCTGGCTTATTGGCTTCTTAATCATATTCTGTCCTTCACTGTAGTAGGTTCATCAGGAAAGGGAGAGGTCACTTGAAATGTGTTGTTCTCACCTGATACATTAACAGCATTTTTCTTTGATTACTCCATGTAATCAAGCTATGCAGCTTAGGATTCTACTACAGCAATGGTTTCAAAGGTCACCTGTGAGCCCTTTCCTGTTCAGTCCTCTATTGGTTCTCATAGTCATCCTCGCTGACATCTCCAAAATATTGATGAATCATAATTTTATGCTCAAAATTATTTTTACATTAGAGTAGCAATCACTTCTGTAAATATGCTAGTGTAAAAAATCAGAGTTCCCATCATGGTTTGGGTCTAGATGTCCCCCCAAAACCTCATGTGGTCATAAGTGGGGCTTTTTCAGAGGTGGCTGGATCTAGAGTGTGTGACACTGGTATTGATTCCTAATGCAGTGCTAGGTTTAGGGGCACTAGGATTAAGGGTGTGAGTGCTACCACACTAAGGAGTCTGGACAAGATGAAAGAAGCAAAATACCCTGTTAAAGCCCCTTGTTGCTTTGCTACATTTGCCCACCATGAACTATTTCTCCTCTGCCAAACCACCTTACCTTGGAGCCAGCCAATTATGGACCAAAGCCTCTACAAACTGTAAGCTAAATGAATCTTTCCTTGCTTTACTTTGGACTTCAAGTACTTTTCCTCAGCAACAAGAAAAGTAAGTAAGACAGCCCCCTATAATCTCACTCACATCACAATTGACTCAAAAAATGCAGATAGTTTGACATTTGAACAAAATTCTTAATTTTCTTTAATTTTAGTTAACTTAAATTTAAGCTACCTCAGCTCTTGGTTCTACCCTATTCTTCTGAAAAAGCTACTGAGAGTTGCACACATGCTCTTAATCTGTGTCTGATTGTTATCTCAGTGATCTTCCAATGTAAAGTCCTTTAATGATAAGACCCACACTGATCTCCACATGAAGAGTTTTTTCTGGCAGTACTTTCAAGAACAGGCCAGCATAGATCTATATCCCCATACGTAACAATGGCCCTCTTCAAAGAGCCTGCATTCTTCTAGGATGTGTCTCTTCCTGACCACAAAAGACCCCCTTTCACTTCCATCAGGACTGCACATACTAACAACTCTAATTGTAAGCAGAGACTTATTGGATTGGTTCACACAGTCACAGCTGAAAAATCCCAGAATGGTCATGTGCAGGCTAGAGAGCCAAGGAACTTAGAAGCTACTCAGTGCAAGCAGTTGAAATTCTCAGAACAAGAAGCCAGGCCAATGATGCAGTCCAGGTTTGTCGACCAAAGGCCAAAGAATTTCAAACCTGGTACCTAAGGCATCAGCAACAGAAAATACAGCTGCTCAGGAAGGGAAGGGCAGGGACTTGGGGAAAATAATTTGTTTCCTTCCATTTTTGCTTTTTTGCCTCATCCAGCCCCCTAGTCTATAGGATAGTGCTGCTCATACCAGGGTGGGCGTTCCTTCCTTCAATTCATGGGTCCACATGCCAATCTTCCCTAGAAACATCCTCACAGACACATGCAGAAGTGTGATTTACCAATTCTCTAGGCATCTCTCAATCTAGGCAAGTTGAGAAACAAAATTAACAATCACAACTAGTAGCTACTTGCATGACCTCAGACCTGTCCTTTGGTGCACAGAAAAGGCCAGAAGAACAGCAAGCTCTGAGCAGGAAAGCGGAGCAATGATGGGAAGACGCATAGAAATCAAGCCCTTCTCACCTGCTATGACAGCAGTGGCTGCTTTTCCCTGCTCATCACTCCCCTTTCTAGCTCTCCGCTCAGCCTTCTTCCCTCAGTCCAGGGATCAAAGACAAAAGTTCTTTCCCATGTTCTTTCTCAATCTAAATGCCTACAGCTGCAGGCATACCACAGGCCTCTTGTGCAATCAGAAGTTAAATGTCAGAGAAGAGCCCAAGAAGAAGTGGCAAAAAAAGATGTGTCATAAACCTTGAAGGAGGAACATCTCCCGTTCTGTTGCCTGCAGTGGTTCAAATATGTGTCCAGTTCTCTAAATAAGTATTGTTCTTTTGATATTGTAGATAATTGAACACTGTTATGTGGTGGAACGATAGAGCATCTGGTAGAAATCCTGGGTTGAGATCCTCACGCTGTACCCATGAACATCTTATAATGAATAGGATTTTTTTAAACTCTGCCTCACTGGCCATCAAAAGTATTTTTTATTCCTTTTGCCTATTCATTTTGTGCAGACTGTTAGCTAGTAAACAATGTCTGACACTTTTGTCAGCAGCACCATTTGCCCAACTCCCACCCAGGCAGTCACTTGCTCTTTCTTATGTGTCCCTAAAGCTCTCTGAGGGAAATAATATCAGTAGAGCATCTTTCTCACTATGCTTTCTTTGCTCGCTGCTATTACCGGGTCATAAGCATACTGATATTAGGAACATATTCCCCCTTCTAACATCCCAATCCTGAAACAGGGATCTATAGAATGGGTGCCAGATACTTCCTCACTTTGGTTTGCGTACCTACTATGCAACCTACTTTGTTCATACCTACTGTGAACATAACTCTACACTTGGGCTTTCTGATAGTCACTATTAGCTAGTCACACCTGCTATCTTACATCATTTACACTGCCATAGTAAATGCCTGGAGCTGGGTAATTTAAAACAAAAGAAATTCATTTCTCATGATTCTGGAGGCTGGGAAGCATTCAGTGAGGGTGTAGTTTCCACTTCCAAGACGGTACCCTGTTATCAGACACTCCAAGAAGACAGACATTGTGTCCGCCCATGAAGGAAGATAGAAGGCCAAGATGGGCCTAGCTAGTTCCCTCCAGTGCTTTTATAGAGCTGCTAATTCCAGTCTTTGAGGGCTTTGTCCTTAGGACTTAATCACCTCCTAACAGCCTCACCTTTTAACATGAATTTTGGAAGGGACACAGGCATTCCAACCTTAGCAGCTGCTGTGTTTCTGCATCCTTTGCATTTGGCCCCCATCTAAGACAATGTTAAACAGGGCCACTGTGGCAGGATCACATGGGTCTGTTTTTCTGCCTTGCCTGGATTTTGCACAAGCCAACTTCTCCATTGTGTTAAGACCTCTCTTGCTCCCAGTGCTGAATAAGTCATTTGCACTGATTAATCCCTTAGCAACACAGAAATGATAATTTTTCACGAAAGGGCATAGAGCAATCGAGAAAATAATTCTTCCCCGTATTAGGATGTAATCTTTGAAATTATTTGAAGAGAAACAAATGTTTAAATAGAGTTGTGTCAAACATAATTAAAAATCAGGACATTACCTGGAGAAACTGGATGTGAATGAAATACATTATACACATTGCACCCCCCCCAAAAAAAAAAACTATGAAACAAGGCAGGGGCAGGGTAAGGAGGGTGATGGAGGTAGAGATGATCAAAATATGTTGTGTGCATGTATTAATCTGCCAAAATGAAAACCATTAATCTCTATAACCAATTAAAAAGTGAAAATAAATCAATAAAATTCAATCATAAAATAAAAGAATCTGGATATTTCCTAATTATGCTTTTGGCTAAATGACAAACAAATCCATATAAGACCAGAAAATCCTTCCACAGTTTCATATCTTATACTCCAGCAAAAGCTTAGCTCCCTGTGTTGCTAGGGCCCAAATACTCGAAGTTCTAACCACTTAATTTCCCAAAGCCTGTTTCTCCTGAAGGGAAACAGTGACTGAATAAGAAAACAGACATAAAAATACAACGCCCCACAAAATAAAAATCTGGATTGAGCTACCTCCTCAAAAAGAGAGGAGAGAAGAAGAAACAGACGACTCTGAAGGAGAGATAGGTGGTAGAGATTAGATGGAGCCGATTTTTTTTTAGAAACTCATCCTTGAGGTGAGCACAAATTCCAAAACAATACAGCAATATAGTATAAAAACCATCACTTAGAGGTCATGTATCATTTTTGTTGTTTTTGTGTTGTTTTGATTTTGTCTTCATTGTTGTCTTGTTAGTTTTTTTAATTAAAAAAATAAAATTATCCTTTATAGAGGACTTACCATAAGGCAGGCACTACCACGAACCGGTAGTCAGATGCGTTCTTATACAGAACACTCCAATTTTATAATATGTGGTACTTTGTAAATTCAAATATAACAAACACTTCATTTTTAAAATAGTATTATGAAATATGTACTTTTACACATACTTATTAGGTTAATGGTAGGAAAGTTAGCTGACTTGCTTCAAGTTACACAGTTAGTAGTTGTCAGAACTAGAATAGGTAACAAGATCCATGATTAACTTCAAAGAGTACATGCTCTTCTTTGTTTTACTGCCATTTCTCAACCTTAATCTTCCCAAAACACATCATAGAACCCCAACTTGGAGTTACTCTGGTCTCATCCTGGACATCCATTCTACCAAAAACCTTCCCCAAATAGCTTAGCAATATCCTTTCCCGAGCACCCTATTAAACTTGTCTCTGCCTGGGCAATAAAGCAGAACTGCGCATTTGCTAGTCAGCCCCTCTCATCCCGGAATAAACCCCTGTGCAGAAAGACTGCTTCTGCATCCCCAGTGTCTATCCCAGTCCTTGGCATGTGACATGTCTCAGTGAGTTACTTACTAAATGGAAAATGCATAATTAGCACATTTGTAACTGCTTCTTAATGGCTCCCTGAGTTGACAGTAGGCATCTACTGTTCTCCTGTTAGGCATCCAGTTTCTCAGAGAGCAGATTTTGCCTCTGTTCTAAAGAGCTCACCACTTCTTCTGCTTCAGAAATTTTGTATTTTCCTTTTGTGATCTTCCTATCTCCTTTCTTGTTTTCAAGATATGAGCCGTCATATCTCTAAGCTGTCAGCATGCTAGACTGGAGCAATAATCCTTTTTTCTTATACACTCTTTCCAAACTCTGATGGAATAGAAAAAGTAGATGAACAGTATATAAAATTACCTGGACAGTAGAAGCACCTTCGGGAGACAGCACTACATAAAGATTAAGAAAAAGATTTGCCAGGGTTCTCATTTTGCCTTGACCACTTCCTAGATGTTCTGACCTCTCTATGAATTTTCATAATTATAAAGTTGGGCAGTGATAGTACCTGAGAACGTAAGTGTTGTTATTCCCACTATAATAGCTGAAGTTCAGAAAGTTTAAGTAAACTCCCATATAGTTAGTAAGTGGTAGAGCTGTCTGCCTGACATCGAATGTATAATGCTACAATTTCACAGGACCTGGGGAAGACAGATAGAAAAACAGAAAATACATGCCTTCAATGTAGATACATGTACAAATGCATGTATACACATATATGTGGGTTTACACAAGCACCTACATGGTATCATAAATCTATTTATCAAAAATATATTGCATGCAGATTCTATGCTATGCACTGGGGCTAGAGTAATGATTATATCGGAAGACCTGTCTAATGGAAAAGCAAAGGGATTCAAAACTTAAGTAGTTACAATAAAGTATGATAAATCTTGTAATGGGAGAAAGATGTCATGCTATGGGAACACACATTGGTGACTTCTAAACAAATTAAAGAGGTCAGGAAAAAAACTATCAAAGGAAGTAGAACTTAAACTTAAAATCCCAAGACTCAGTAGGTGTCAGTTGGATGAAAGTACACTAAAGGATCTGGGAAAGGAAGATCAAAAGTGTATTCCAGGCAGAGAAAGCGGCAACTGCAAAAGTAAGTAAGTAATTCTAATCACAAATAATTTAATAGAGCTAGGGCATAAAATGTATAGGCCACTGACAGGACGGCAAGTACAGAGATGGTAACAATCAGGTGATGAATGACTTGATCACTCACACTAATAAGCAGCAATTCTCAAGACAATGAAAAGCGTTTGTGCATCTTTAAGCAAAGCAATGACATGGTTTAATTTCTCATTCCGAAAGCTCACTCTGCTAGATTAGAAGTATGAACAGGAAACAGGTTATACCCTGGGGAGACTGGCAGGGAGGAGCCTATGGGACTACAGAACACAGGCACTGACAGCCTGGGCTGGGGTTGAAGGGCTGATGGACAGAAACTGATTGACATTTCTCGGTGAGAGTAAAATCCTGAAATTTCTGTCTTAGGCAAATGGGAGGAGAGTCAATATAAAAAAATCTGGAAGAAAAGTACTTGGAGTGTGAAAGAGATAATTTGATTTGGGGCTTTAAAAGCTGAAGTGCTTATGACATGTTCAAATAGAGATATCCAAGAAGCAGCCAGACTTAAGGATCTAGAATTCAGGAAGGTGGTCTAAGTTAGAGATGTTATCACAAATACACAGATGGCAATTTTGGGGTTTCTTTTGTGGAATATCTTGTTTACTTTTTTATTTTAAAGAGACAAAAAGACAATAAAAATAATACAGAATTTCAAAATAAGATGATAGGAAATTAACAATGGTTATTGTATTGTTATCTTCAAAGTAGTTGCTCAGATTACTAGGCACAGGCATGCAAAACTGATCAAATAATTCAAGCACTAATGGTTCCTTTCAATGAACTAATAGAAATTAGTAGTACAATTATCTTAGTTATCTTGTGTACACATACATATCTTTTTCTCTTCCTTCTTTTCTCTTTTCGATCATCCTTTTGAGCAGTTTCTTATAGCTAAGTCTTGGAAACAACCCAAATGCCCTCAACCAAGGAATGGATAAAAAAGATATGACATTTTTATACAATGGAGTACTACTCAGCTATAAAGAAAGATAAACTCCAGGCTTTTATAGGTAAATGGATGCAACTAGAGACCATACTCCTAAATGAAATAAAGCAGAATCACACTGTAAACATCATATTGTCTCCCTAGTGAAAGAAAGTGAAAGAGTAAATAAGATCCAAAAGGTATAATACATACAGATAGCAGTTTTCCAAAAAGGGAGGGATTAGGTTGTTCCAGGGAGAAAGCACAGAAGGGAAGAACCCCACCTTCACTGGAGTGCTGAGGAGCAGCTGAGGAGGTGTGAGACCGTGCAGGGATATAAAGGGAACACTGAAAACAAAATGAACTATCAGGAGAGAAAAATATGGAAGGAGTATTCATGCCAAGGTCTTTGGTGAGTGATAGGTGCTCATGTCCTCAAGCGGACAGAAAGAGGAAGAGGGGGCAATTAAGACCCTTAGATTTTGTTCAAGCTGGACCCAGGAGGCAGAAGCTGTTGTTCAGAAGATCACCACGTTTCACTCTTCCTCTGAGTCTTATCCTTTTTTTCTGGCCATTGTGCCGCACAGAAGTCAGGCCAAGATACCTGGAGGGCTCTGTCCATCAGTCATGGCTGTTCTCCAACCGCACAAGAGGGAGAAGCGCTCTCAGAAATCCAGCTTCCCCCCTCACATATCAGCAGCACTCTCCTTTCTTCTTGCTGGTACTAAATACCCAATTCCTGCAACTTAAAGGAGGAGATGCGTGTTTGGTTTGCAGTATCCAGCGTGTTCCACCTGTGCTTGGCTGGCTGCAAGGCAGAAATGGCATGATGGAAGGGCGTGGTGGAGGACAGCTGCTCATCCCATACCAGGCAGGAAGCAGAGAAGAAAGACGGCCCGGGGACTAGAACAGACTCTTCCCAGCTATAACCCAACGGCGTACATGCTTTAAACCAATCCCACCTCCTAACAGAAAGTCAGCTAAGAGCCCGTCAGTGGGTTAATCCTGATCCAATAACTCTCTAAACATATAAGACTTTGGGGGGATATAACATGGGTGATGAAAACGAAAGAGTGGAGGAAGATCCATAGGATACGCTAAGTGCGCTGTGGCCGGGCAGGAAGCTTCGTGGGGACACTTAACGAAGGCGAGGGTGGAACTCCATACACCCATGCTGCCATGACCAGGAAGTAAAAGTACCATCCTCACCTGCCAGTGCCGGTATCCCAGGTCTCTCAGCACAGAAGTTTATTTTTTAATTTTTTGATTAGTCCATGTTTACATTCAAGGGGAATTTGTACCTGTACACAATACACATTAGTTCTTCCCGTTCCCCTCTCCTCCTTTTAATCCTTCATCCCTCCTCATTTACAAGAGCTTTGCCTCCATCCATCCACTTTTTGAATCCCTTTTCCTTCCCCCCCCCTTGTTCTTCCTGTTTCCCAGTATCTATCTTCCACTTTGTTCCTTATCGACCCTTTGATTTTCTCGCACAAGAGAAACAGTGCAATATTTACACTTGTGTGTGATTTATTCCAGTTCAAATTACAGTCTCAAGGTCAGCACAGAAATCTAAACATGAACCATTTTGAGCTCCTAAATCCCATCCCCATGGAGATCATTGGAAGTGTGGTTAAGAGGCCACCAAAGAGGAGAACAATGCCTTCATCCTCAAGGTTACAAGGAAAAGCCTCAAGAGCCCTCAGCACTTGTGGCCTCTCCTTTCTTGGCCCAGTTGCCTTTGGAGGTATCCTCCCAGGATACAATACCTTCCAGAACCATGTGTGGAAAAAAATAGCGGGTGGGATTCTTTATATCCCAGAATCAATGCCCTTTCTGAAGAGAAGACACGTTTTAAAGGTGGGCACTAAATGTTTGGGCCTGCTCCCTCCCTCAGATGTTATTAAAGTACCCTACAACCAGCCCTCCTATCCCCAACCCAAGCACAGCCTCATAATCCTTCTAAGAGCCAGATCAGGGCTGCTGGGAGCAACCTTGGAGAACACTGTGGTTCAGAAGCATTCTCCTAAGGCCCATATAGCGAAGGCTTGGTTCCCAGCCCATTCCCTCTAGGGAGGTGGAGGAATCACCAAGAAATAGGGCCTAGTGGTGCATCTTTTGATGGTAGGTGATATAGGGGCACACCCGTGGCCCTCTTCCTGTCTTGGCCCCTCCCCTTTCTCTTTTTGACTTCTTGGCCACCATGAGGTGAGCAGTCTGGTTCACCAGGGCTCTCTGCCAGGGGATACTGCCTCACCACAGGCTCAAAAGCAAGGGAGAACCATCCATGAACTGAAACTTCCAAAACTGCCAGCCAAAATAAATCTATCCTCTGTTTAGCTTGATTATCTTGTGCTACAGAAATAAGAACCTGAATAACAGAGTATGATGCTGTGGTGACAGGAGACTCCTACCCACACCTTTTCTTTCATTTCTCTGCACCAGAAAATCACAGATATTTGGCACAGTGCAGTGAAAGGGTGTACTCACCCCTCATTTCCTTGTTGGAGGTCTTCATGTTGCAGTAGTCTCAATGATCTGACCGTAGATCTAGAAGACATGTAGAAAGGGAATCAAAGAAAGAGAGCAGAGTGGGTTGTAAAGCCTGAAGTTCCATGTTCTGCCTTGCATCATGGAGACTTATAAGGTCCCAGATTCCTAACCTCAAGTTTTCTTGCTCTTGCCAGACACAGCCCTCATCCAGCAGGAAATGTTCCTGTCTGGTTAGTTCTCCTGTTAACTGAACCACTTGCACCCCCACGTTGTCTTCAACTTAATGGGTGTTGCCTTTCTACAAGTTCTCAAACATATTCAAAGCCAATCACATCTTTCCACAAAAATCAAGGATTGTTCTCACAGGAAAGCCTTCTTCCCAAGCCAATTCTAGTTCATCCTATTCCCAGGTACAAGCTCCATGGCATGCCACAAAGCACATGGTGTCCTTCCATCATGACTACGAATATATATAACTTAGAAACTGCTTTCAATCCCATGTGCCCTGTGTCAGGATTTGTGCCTGGCCCTTTTATACTAGTACATAAAGGAGGCCTCCTTCACCAGCAGGGTGAATAGATGGTGATCAGAACACTGAGTAGATGGCATGACAAGAAGATAAAAGTTTCTTGTGATCAAATGAACTCCAGCAAGTGTACTCGCTGGAGGCAACATGCAGGTTCTTCACCAAAAGCAGCTTACCTGGCATAAAGTTATGCATGTATTCTGGAGTTAGGTTCTGAGGGAATGCCAATCATCTACATTCCCATGTCAGGGGACTATCTGGCAGTTTTGATAGGACCCTCCAGAGAACCCATCCATGAGTGAGAGCTGGCATTCTGGTATCTGCCCCACACAAAAATTGTAACATCAACATGTCATGGACAATGTGCTTATGTCAGTGTGACGGAGTCAAAGGGTCAATGACAGGCAGTGAAGACATGATAATCATCCCCAGAAGATATCAGACACAGTTGTCAGTTGAATTACACGTTTTTCTTTGTCTCCTTCCTTGCTCACCTCAACACCTAAAGGAACTAAATCAAGAAGTAGTGGAGAAATTTCAAAGGCCAAACGAGCACTTTCCACAAAGTTTCTGAGCAGTTGAAGAAAAAGACAAAGTAGTTAAATAATCAACCCCATCTCTCCCATTACCAACTCCAAAGCAAGCCAACTGAGTAGGAGGGAAAGCAAGAGAACTCACCATTGCCTCCAGTGATCATCACGTCCCAGCAGCCACAAGTCAGCCATTGCAAAGGCTGGCAAAGGTGAGTTAGGAAACAGGAGTCTCAACTGTTAGTAACTGAAAGAAAAAGAAGTACGATGTGATCTGCCTCGAACAGCAGTAAGAGGCAGGAAAGAGAAATTCTACAATGCCTGGGTGGAAAGAGAGGTCGTACAGGGGAAGAAAATCAAACCATTCATACCCATCCAATTGTGTTAAAAGTGATCAACAAGCTGGTAACACAGAAATAGAGTTTGGAACATTCTTTAGAACTCAATGGAGTTCATCTATTAATGTGTAAGGACTTTTTTCAGCATTCAAAGTAGGAACTTCACGCACATTTTCAAAAAGCATGTTAGCCATGCATGTGGGGGCTCTTCCTGTCATTTCACAGGGGTTCAGTGAACACTCGCTGAACAAGTGCAATTGTGGGCCTTAGCTCCGAAGAATAAGAGCAAGCTCTGAATGAGATCTGAGTCTGAACTGTCCTAAAACAAAGCTTTGCATATATATATATATATATATATATATATATATATATATATATAATCTTTGCTCTTATTTAGGTAAAAAAAGACTTACCTAGCCACTTTTGCAGGAAAGAGAATAGAATTGAGAAAATATTAGCTTTAGGCTTGTTCTTCCTCAAGCACCTATATGATCATGAAAATAATTAACCACACATCCATATTTCATATCACGTACACCCTTCCCATTCTTCCAATTGTGCCTCTGTTTTCAGATTCCTTGAGACATCTAGGAAGAGTCTCCAACCTCTGTACCTTTGAAAAAGTGTTTGAACCAATTCTCAAAGCCAGCAAGTAAAGAAAGGAGCACCCACTGAGTCACCAAGCCAGATGTACCTTTTGGATTTATCACACCAGGGGTAAAATGCAGCTTTCCCCATTCCTCACTCAAGCCTCATATCTCGCCAGCCCCCAGTACAGCAACTACATGGGACTCTAACTTTGTGGTGATAAAGTGGCTTGTGAGCTCCCTGTTGGCTTAAGATACACTCACAGTTTAAGAAGCAAACTTTGACTTCTAAACCTAGAAGAAGGCATCATCTGATGACCCTCACACCTCCGAAGTGGAAAGATGCTGACTGGGGGCCTCAGATCCAGGGAAGGTACAGACTTCTACTTCATGTCAAACTACCATAGGACCAATCTTCATTTGGAGCTCTATGCCATCCCTGGTTGATGGTCTGGTTTATCTTCCTTGAGTCTAGATCTATAATTAGTCCTCCCCAAACTTCCTCTCTGGAAAAGTAAGAAGTATGGAGAAGGAGAAAAGAACATAAACAAAATATGAAATATATAATTTTAACGACATAGGTGTGCCTTTTTTTACTTTTTTAATGGGAGGACTGGTCCATAAAGAAGGAAACTTTTTCTTCTATAATCTGTGACTTAAGCTCTGTTTTAAATAGCCTGTTGGCATTCTTCTCAATGAAATAAAAGAAGCTGAAAGTAGGGAGGCAAGAGGGGGACAAGAAAATTGGAAGACTCCAAAGACTGACTTCCAAAGAAAATGGCAAGCAGAACCAGTCCCAAGGAAGTATGGCAGTGCTTGTCTAGAGAAGGATAATAGAAAGAAAGAGGCATTATTTGAGCACTCTGGGACACCCAGGTCAACAGTTAGCCTCCACGTGAAGGACAAACGCAGACGGCCCACATAGAGAAGGGATGCCAAGTGACATTCCGATCTTCACCTGATGAAGAACTTTGACCCACCTGAACCAGTATTGCACCTGCTCGCCAGAGACAAGTCCTAGTTCATGGTTTTAATGGTGGGGAATATTGAATTCTATTCATTTCATTCATCTCCTGCTGATGAAGATTGAGTTTGATATTAATCTTTTCTTATTACCAACAGTGCTGAGCTGAATATCCTTTATATGTCATCCCATACAGTTGTGAGTAGAAGCAACACAGATTAATCCTAAGCACACAGTGCTCAGTGAAAAAGTAAAGCAAATTAAATATTAAATATAATTTCATAAGCAAGAAAATATAGGTGTACAAAACTAACATATTTTAATACATGCAAAATAGATACATATTAAGTATAATAGCACAATCGTGGGAAGGTACAAGAAAAATCAATCATCAGCATTATAACAGGAAGGTTATGGATTACTTCAATTTGATAAATCAAGAAAAAAGGAGCACAAAAATAGAGAAGTAAACACCACAAGACAAAGCTAAAGGAATTGCTTCTAGGAAGCAGGGTGAGGGGTGAGGAGGGATGAAGAAAGAAACTGCTTTTTATCATTATAAGTTTTTACGATTGCTTGATTTTTTCTAACCATGGCATTTATTACCTTAGTAGGAATAAAATTTAGTAATAAAAGCAATAAACATCAAAACTAAGTAAATATCCCTAAAGGCAAAGATATGAAAAATAAAGTATTAAGAGTTGGAATTTCAAATCCAAGGCAAATTTTTAAGAGCTTAATGTTGCCCGCCCGGCCCCGCGGCGTGGCCGCCAGTTTAGCACTCTGTTCGGCAGAAGAGAGGATGGAAAGAAATATTTCTCAGAAAAGTATTAAAAGTTAATAACCCGGCTTCTGGGAAGATGGCAACCAGGTGAGCAGCAAGGAAGCGATCCTCCTTGATAAACACCACCAGCTCGAGACAGACTTGATGAGTGTGAATGCCGGGACCTCGGCTGGGAATATCAAACTGAACGTGTCTCTCTGAGCTGCCGGGGGAGATGCGGTAGGGTGGACCAAACTGCCTTGGCGAGACGCGGGAAAGCCCCAGACGCTGGGAGCCAGAGACGCTCCGTGCGGGGAGGGGACTTGGCTGGGTCCGAGCGCCCTGGGGGCACAGCCAGCTCGGTCCCTTCCGCCTCTGAGCCGGCGCAGCTTTCCAGCGACGCCCGACAGAGATCGGCTTATTAGCAGCGGCAACGCCGGGCAGTCCCACATTTCGCGCGCATCGGGCAGGTTGCGCAGCCTAGACCCTCGGCAGCCAGCGGTATGTGGCCAGGGCGGCGCGAGCAGCATAGGAGCGGAGCATCCCGCTCCCACCCCCAGACCCGGAGAGCGCGAGGAAACAAGTGGCTGCGAGCGGCGGATCGCGAGCATAGCACGAAAAACTGGCACCTTGGAACCTTCCTGCCTGCAGGGACTCCGAAAACGGGTGAGCTATCTGCGCTCGCGACCAGATCACCCAGTGGGGGAGGAGATCCATCCCTATACCTGCAGGGAACCCTGGGAGGGCGGGGGAGCGGTCTTACACACCTCACCCAGGTCTCTAGCTAGGGAATACCTAACGAACATCTGCACAGCCTATTAAGCGGAACTCTCACCAGAAACCTTAAGGGACATTCCCCAAAAGAAAAGTCATTGGAGCAGCCTCTGCAGCAGACCTTTGCCTGCTGAACTGCCTGGGGAATCTATTGCTCAATATTTTGAATCTGATACCCAAAAAAGGGAAGACAGAAGAACAAATCTCAGCAGAAAGCTTAAGGGACATTCTCCCAAAGAGAAGGAATCATTGGAGCAGCCTTTGCAGCAGACCTCCGCCT
>PVLD010024180.1:0-25947 GCA_004027595.1 Dinomys branickii
GGCAGCAGAGCAGGGAGGCTGGGCAGAGGTGCTGGGGCCTGCAGGTGGGGTTGAGGTGGGTGGGCATGTGGGTGGGGTGATAGGTGGGGGGCCACCAGGGACAAAGGGGTGCTGGGTGAATGGGGGCTGTGGGGGTGCCTGGTGGAGGCTGGTGGGGGCGTGGGCAGTGGTGGAGGGCTGCACGTTCTGGTTCTGGGTCAGCCCAGGGGGCTGGGCCGGGGAGGAGGGCAGAGGCTGGCTCTGTGGCATGAGCTGCAGGGGTGGGGGATGGGCTGAGGGTGGGTGATGTGTGGACAGGGAGCTGAGGGGCTTCAGGGCCGGAGGGGGCGGCAGGTTGGCATTCATGGAGAAGGGTGAGGGCCCAGAGAGGTGGGGAGGATGCTTGTGGGACTGCGGAGCAGGCAGCTGGGGGATGGGTGTAGTAGGAGGGGGCTTGATATGAGGCATAGCCAGGGGGGCTGGGGGCAGGGGCTGCTCCCTGGGGGGCTGCTGGGGCTGCAGTGCTGCCTGTGAGGCCGGATGCTGCAGGGCAGGATGAGGGTGAGCTGCGCCTGGGGTGGCCCCCAGAGGGGCCTGTCCCTGGGGAGCCTGGGGAGGGAGGCCAAAGGGCTGTGGGGGGCCAGGGTGCTGCAGCAGCTGCCCAGCTTGCAGGCCATGAGGGCCTGGTGGGCCCTGGCTGTGCAAGGGGGGCTGGCCATGGGCTGTGGGAGTCTGGCCTGCGGACCCACTCAGTGGCTGCAGCGGGGGGTGTGGTGAGGGCAGCCTTGGGGGGTGCAGTGCTGGTGCCGGCTGGATGTGGGCGTGGGCGGTTGGCGCTGGGGGAGCTTGAGGCTGGTTTGGGGGCTGTCCAGCTGCCGGGGAGCCCTGTGGAGGTACTGCAGCAGTGGAGGGCATGGGTCCTGGGGTGGGGAGCTGGGCTGCTCCTGGGGGGGCGGTTGGGGGAGCTGATGCTGCTCCACCAGGGGCCTGCGATGCTGGGGGCTGGGCCTGCAACAACTGCTGCTGAGCAGATGAGTCCGAGTCACTCTCATTGTCCTGGGGGCTGGGGATGCTGGGGGACGTGCTGCGATTGTCCTGGTCGATGTCTTTGGGGTCACTGCTGCCCTCATCATTGACACTGCGACTATCGGAGCTCTCTCCCTCCCCTTCGGAGGGCGAGTTGGGCCGACTGATCTCCTGGAGCCAGAGAAGGGAGGAGGGAGCTCAGTTCACGCTGTCAGCGCCCAGCAGTGAAGATGCCCCATGCAGAGGGAGCAGGCAGCTCAGCCCCTCCTGCCTCATGCTGTCCCCATACTGCCCAAGCCCGAGCTCCAGCTCTCCCTGGAGACAGGGCCCTGCTCCCTGGACTCAAGTGCAGGTGACTGTGCCGGCTCACCTGGGTTTTTGTCTTCTTGGAGCTGGTCCTGTCAGCCTCCTCGGTGTCGGAGGCCACTTTCTCCCGCTGGCGCTTGCTGCTCTTGAGAGGGGACGAAGCCTCCTCCTTCACCTTCTGCAGTGAAAGGCCAGGAGAAGAGGATGTGTGTGACCCCTGGTTCCCTCACTCTGAGCTCATCTCCAAAAGCCGTGAAGCTCCGGGAGGGTCCTAGGGCCAGAAAGGGCCAGGTGCCTGGGGGTGGGGGCAGTCGGCTCTGGGGCAGAGAGCCTTCTCAGCCACCCTCACACCTCACCTGAGGCCTCGGAAGCTCGAGGCACAGGTGTCCCCAAGGGAGTGTGCTGGTGGCTGAGTGGCGCTCTCCTCTCTCTAGGCCCTGACCCCCATCTGTAGCCTGCTGGACTCCTGGGTGAGCTTCAGCCTCAAGTAGCTCCCACTCCCCACCAGCCTCTGACCTTGGCAGACTTCTTCACTGGCTCCACTTTGCTGTCATTGCTGGAGGTGCTGGCGGCGCTGGGGGAGTTGCGGCCACTGGAGCGGATGTCCTCATTGATGGGCGAGGTACGACCATCAGGACTTGTGGGTTGCTTCTTCCGACCGCTACGTAATGTAGACATCTAACCCCAAACCAGAGGCTGCTGAGGCTGGATCCCCAGGCCCCTCTGTACCCACCCAAGCCCAGCCCCAGGAAGGAACCTCGCAGTTAAGTCCTTGCAGCAAGGAATAGCAGGCAGTCCTGCCCCTCCCTGTGCACGCAGAAGTTGGCATGGGGCTGGGAGGAGGGGGAATGGGGAGCTCATACAACACTAGAGGAGCCGTTCTCAAACCCAAAGCACCCAACCCAGGCACTGTCCTGGACACCAGAGACAGGCAGGAGGTCGGACTGCACCCCCTACTTAGACACACAGGTCATCTTTATTCCACACCATCACCCCTTCCCTCAA
Source organism: Dinomys branickii (assembly GCA_004027595.1). Taxonomy (NCBI): domain Eukaryota; kingdom Metazoa; phylum Chordata; class Mammalia; order Rodentia; family Dinomyidae; genus Dinomys; species Dinomys branickii. The sequence goes on from PVLD010024180.1 coordinate 2,317, forward strand.
CCTAAGCAAACAGAACACTCACTGCGCAGCCACTCTGACAGGACAGGAAGTGACAGAGCTGGAGCTGCCCAATATTGCAGCTCAGCACACAGCGCCTCCTTCCCCTCCTGCAGGGCCGGGTAAGGCAAGCTCACCTCCCCCTTCTCAGGGGCAGTGGCCAGGTGCCGTCTGCAGCCTTGACAGGACAAGGGGCCAGGGAGGGCACAAGGTCCCACCTACCCAGGAGGCAAGTGCTAGAGGGAGGGGGCCATCTGTAGCCTCAGCCCTAGGCCTAGTAAACTCTCTCCCAGAGTCTCTGCCCCCTTTTCCAACCCTGGAAACAAAGCTTCTTTATGAAAAGGCTGAACACTGAGCAGAGAAATGTACCACTGGTTTCTAAAACTATCTTTTAAAATTTAAAAGAGCTTACAAAAGTTAAAACAGCAGAAATGTGCCACATTGGCGGTGACTGGCCCACAGGGGCAGGAGTTCTGAGTGACCTGGAAAGCTGGCATAGGGCCACAACACTGAAGTGTCTAAAATGATGCCAAAGTGGGCGGGCCATGTGACCCTAAGGGAGGGACACAGAGTGGTCCTATCACCCACAGCCCAGCTGCCACCTTCAGGCAAAGGTCTGTTTCTCTACCTCACGCTGCACTTTTACCTCCACAGCACCCTGCACCAAATGGAGCTGCGGCAGGACTCACCGAGCCCCGACTCCGCCGTGTCCTCATGCTATGCTTCCCACTGAGCCCATCGTCCTCCTCCTTGACGGGCTTGAACATGAACGGCGGGGGGTCCACAGGCTTCTCGATGGGCGGCAGCTCACCGTACTTCTTAAAGTGGATGCGGCAGTCAGTGCAGAGCAGGATGTTCTCCCGGCCCCCGTGGTGCCAGTCTTTGGAAGCTGCGTGAGGGCAGAGGACAGGATGCTAATCTTGGACCCAATTCCCCCAGGGATGTCAGCCAGAAGGGCCCTTCTGTGGGCTATGCCTGATGCTGGTACCACACAGTCAGACAGCACAGGGCTTGCATGAGCACCTATAACTCAGACAACTGAGGGCCAGCGAAGGCTGCAGAGGTTTCCACTGCCTTCCCCTCCTGGGCACCGCGAGAAGATGGCAGCGAGTTTCTGGGAGCCACAGGAGCCCCAAACCGTGAGCGCACCCATTCTCAGCAGGCCGAATGCTAAGCAGAGGTGCTGTCATGGGAAGACTTCTAGGCACAGGGCAGACCTGTCACTGCCCCTGGCAGGTTTCCCATGTGACACACAAAGTGTTGGGACCCTAGGAGTAGAACGAGCCCAGCCCACCCTCGGGCACCATGCTGCTGCTTACTGGTGGTGAAGCAGTGGCGGCAGGCGTAGCCCTTCAGCTCCTGCTCACTGTCCTCGCTGTCAAAGTCATCCTCACTGGCCGAACTCAGATCCACTACACAAGGTGGGCACAAGCGGGAAAGGGAGTGTTTCAGCTTGTGTCTGGATGTCACCCCAAAGCCTCATAGGTGGGGCTTTTCTGAGGTGGCTAGATTCAGGGTGTGTGCTGTGCAGTGCTGGGATCAAGGGTGTGTGATTACTGAATCAGTCCACTGATTGGTTAAAGGTAGTCTGGGTGTGGGCCACACCACCCAAAGGGCCTAGCCTGAAAGGAATAAAGGGAGAGGCCTCTCTGCTGCCTTCTGCCCACCACGGACTGTTTCTCCTCCGTGAGGCCCCTCTGCCGTGCCACTCTGCCTTGGAGCCAGCAGGCTACAGATTAAAAGCTCTACAAACTGTCAGCCAAAAAAACCTTTCTGTCGTATTTTGCCTCACAACAAGAAAAGTAAATAAGGGGCTGGGGATATAGCTCAGTGGAATAAGCGCTTGCCTAGCAAGCGCAGGGTCCTGAGTTTGATCCCCAGTACCGCAAACAAACAAACAAACAAACAAAGAAAAGTAAATAAGACAGGGGAGACACTATCATGCTCAGCCAAGACTGGGGCCACCCGGGGCCTTAAGCCCGAGCCAGTGGCCCCAAGGGGAAGGTAGACAGTGCTCCTTCCTACAGGACAGCTCTGAGTTCCTCAGATGCAGTCAGCAGTTTGCATGTGAGGGGCAGGACTCAAAGATCCACCCCATATTTTGGGGCTGATGTCACACCTGAATTGGGGGCAGTGTTATTGGTGTCCAGGCTAGAGAATCTGGACTGGGAGAAGTATATCCACAGTGGCATGGGTATCCTGAGGAATTCCCCCACCAGTCCTACGAGGTGATTCCCCACTGTTGCTAAGTCCAACACAGACCACCTTTAGGCAAGGTGTATTGGGCCAGGATAGAATGACAAAGCACTGCTGCTATGTTCCAGGTGTGGTTTTGTAACAGTAGCTTTTAAATCCCTCCCTGCTGCCCCTGCCCCCTGCCGCCATCAAGGATTGAAACCAGGGCCTTTCCGCTGAGCTATAACCTGAGTCATTATTTAAATTTTAAGACTGGATCTCTGTAAATCCTGAGTTGCCTAGGCTGGGTTCAAACCTATGATCTTCCTGCCTCAGCCTCCCAGAGTGCTGGGATTACATACCTACCCACTTCCTAGTTTACAGGAAGAGCAGAGACCACACCCCAGCTTTTAGGAGGAGTTACCACACATACTGCGCTGAGACTGGGAAGAGGAACTTGGCAAAACAGGAGTAAAAACAAAACTACCAGAATGCACATGCTATGAGACCTTCAATAGTGTGTCTTCCACTGAGTGGAAACATCTTAGGCCAAGGCCCCAAAAACCTCAGATCATGGCCAAGTTGACATTCTTGTAAAAACTTCAAATGAATGGAAATATGTAATTGTACAAATAATTTTTAAAACTCTCCCTACCGAATCCCCCCACCTATGGTTGGCACTACACTTGGGTCAGGCTTCATGCACCTAACTGCACACCCACAGGACTGCTAGGGGCCTCAGCTCCTGCAGGTCCTTCTGGACACACGTGGCTGTGTGTGTATGGTCTCCCATCACCCTCTGTGGTGCCAGAGCCCCACTTACAGAATTCACTGGAGGGGGGTCTGGAGGGTGTGTTGACCGGTGTGGACGCAGTTCGAGTCTTAATCCTTCTGAACACGGCCTGCCTGCGGTGGCGGCGATGGGCTCGGGAGCTGGCTGCTTCTGGGGTTTTCTTCCAGTAGTAATAGAAGGTGATCAGCTCCCCCTACACAGAAGAAGGCCAGCTGTGAGGGCAGTGTGCTGAGAGGTGCCCCCAAGGATACAGGAGATAGGGTGTGCAAAGCTGGCTGGAAAAATAAGCAGGACCTGTCAACTGCAAGATCCAGGACAGCAGCAATTAATTCCAAGGAGCCCATGTGTGGAACTCCTAGGGAGCACCCACAAAATGGGGACAATACCTAAGGACACAGACGCCACGAGGAGACCACTGTCAGGACCCCTCATGGTAGCCCGTTTAGATGCGGAGCACACTTTCATTTCTGCTTTTCTCCTTTCCTCTCTGTTCTGCCCAAGTTCGCTCTACAGAGCCAGTTTTCCCTTCACCCTTCACACTCCTCACTTTTCAGATAACTTTTTGGGACTGTTTTTTACTTGTTCCATCCAATTCTTTAAGGCAAGGGGGACCTGAAATACCTTTTCTCGCCTACTAACAAGGCACATGGTAAAGGTAAGGGTAGAAAGACCCAGCTGGCTACTTCTAAAGGAACCAGCCCACAACACCACCACACCTCTGCCTGGGCAGGAAGTGTGGGGGGTAGGCCCAGGTGTGCTCAGGAAGCCCAGATGAGCTGGGTATGGTGGTATACACCTATAATCCCACCACTTGAGACTGACCCAGCAGGACCAAAAATTTAAGCCCAGCCAGGTAAACTTAGTGACTTAGCCCAGCAGAGTTCAACTTCTGGACATCAAGAACTCACCCTCCCCTAGTATTTGTTGGGTGTACATAAGGTACCAGATACCACTACTCCTGGTCTCTGGGAGCTCCAGCTGTGTGTGTGTGCAACTGAGTATGCATTCAGGTGTGCACAGGCAGTGTTCTGGCCCTGGCCCTGGACTTCCAATGAGGAAATACAAACCAAGACAGGTCATAGTCACCTTGCAAATCCTTTGCCAGAGCGGCATGGTTTATCACTCCAAGCAGGTGACTGGTCTGATAAATCACAACCCAATGCCAAAGCTGACAGAGTAAGAAAAAACCCACAATACTCCCTTTAGCTCCTTCAGCCTGAGTCATTTTAAGGGATCAATGAGGGACTGAAACTTGGGATATCACAAGAAATCCAAAGCTACAGGAGACAGAAGGAAACACAAATGGGGCAGAGATCAGGTGAGAAAGAGCCAGCTGGGCCTTTGCCACAACTATGAGTCTCTGTTAAAGGTTGCTGAGGCACAGCTACCCAGATGTTTCTAAACAGTGTTTATGTGAACCCAGTAATACCGCCTCATGCGGTTACGACTGATTACCTCTACTTCTCAAACATGAATGTTCTTCTCAAACTCTCCCATGGTTTTAAAAGATAGCATAACTTGGAGATTCAACAGAAGAAGCCAGAGTTCAGTGAGGCTAAGCAATACAACATACAGAAGAAAGGTTTGAGGGAAGCCAGCTGGGTCTTTCTACCCTTACCTTTACTGTGTGGCTTGTTAGTAGGCAAGAAAATCAAGACTGGAAAGAAAGGAATCTAGCGCTGAAATCAACCTCAACTTTTTGTCAGCATGTAAGTAATACATTTTAAACAAGAACAAGGAATTCAGAACAGATTTCACCAGCTAAGTGCCAAGGAGCAAAATGACCAGGCAAAAGGACCCTACTTCATGGGTCTGAATTCATCCTCAATAAGAAAATGAAGGAATATATAGATACAATATTCGGGAGGGTAGGGGAACGACATGAACTCACACCACCAGCGGGGACGTAATATGGTCATATCGCTCTGTGTCTATTACAGTAAGCAAATACCCATCACATAACCCAGCAAGTCCACTCCTGGCTACTTGCCCTCAAATAAACACATGTTCACATAAGATTCATCCACTGGAATACTATGGAGATATAAAAAGAAACTACTGATAAGATAACATGAAAGATAAATGAAAGCAGCCAGACCAAAAAGGGTATACCTGATATGATTTCATTCTAGAAAAGGCAGATCTAAAATTACAAAAAGCAATGGTTGCCTAGAGTCTGCAGGGTGGGAATAATAGGAAAGTGCTTGCAAAGGACCCAAGTAAACACTGGGTGATGGGGGTATGCACATTTGTTAAAACTTACTGAAGAGTACACTTAAAGCAGGTCCATTTTTATTGTATCACACACACCACACATCAATTACATGCCAATAAAAATCAGTAAAATAACAATAAATCCAGGCCAGGTTTTATTAGCTGCCTCTCAACCACTGTAATGTCTACCAAGGGATTAAACACTGGAATGGAGCGGATCTGGGGGGATTAGAAGCAGCATATTGGTGACTGCATGGGTGGCTAGGTCTTGAGCACAAACAAAAGAACACGTTGGGGAAAGCTTTGGTTCTACAAATAGGGAGTGAAGCAGCTTGCGGCCTTGCTAGGAATGAAGTTAATTGAACTTTAATCAAACATGCATAGTGTGTGCTGCAGAAACCCACTGCACATAAATTCAGGAACAAAAGCTGTTGCAGAAATCAATAGCTTACTGAAACATTAACAGAGGCAATCATTGATCAAAAGGCAGCTCCACAAAGGCAGCCTTGTAAATTAGCACTTGCTTTTGCTTGCGAGCAAACACCAAGGTCTAAATGCTATGGACAGGAATGGTCCGTAATGAGCATTTTGTTCCCAATGCTCTCACCTCATCTCACAACAAGGATTCATCGCCAAAACATCTGACAGCCCGGTGGGCGCCGTAACTGCACATGGCATGATGAAGTAAGCTGGGGCAGAACCTGGGCACAAAAAGGAAAAGAAAGGGGCAAAGCCATCTCCCATCGCCAGCACCGCAGGCTGCACTCTTGCCAAGGGAAGTGCTCCAGCCCACTGGCCTGTGTTCAGCTGGTTTTCCAACTCCTTTTTGTTCTTTCTTTGCTGGGGGGGGGGGTGACCTACTGGGGGGCTGGGGCTGGATCAATCCCATAGGTCATAAGCAAAAGGTCACAGGCAGAGATAAGAGCCCTGCTCCCAGCAGTAAGACTCTCATCTAGCACAAGTACCTTCCCAGGGTACACACAGAGCAGGGTTACAAAATAGGCACCATCAGGTCCCTTGGGTTTTACACAAAAAGAAAATCCGAGAGGAAGGGAGCCATACACTAAGGCCTGCAAAGAGGACAAGGAGATGAGCTGCTTAGGGAAGTGCTATGAGAAAGGTTGGGGAACTCAAGGAGAAAAGCAAAAAGAGTTCAGTGGCCGCCTACAAGTCTATCAAGGTCACTCCCACAAAGCAGAAACAGTCTGTGTTCCTCCACTGCTGGGCCAATCTTGGCCGAAACAACAAGGACCAGGGCTCTTAGAGACTTGGCAGTGCATTCCATGTAGGCAAGTGGGATTACAGGCAGGCCCTGTCAGCCCAGGTGCAGGCAGTGCCCAGATGGGTCTCTTTCCTGTCTTATAAGCAGCTCCAGCTACCTGCTGGCATATAGTGAGATGCAGCACTGCCTAACCTCACTCCGGTGCCACAATGCTGCAGTAAGTTACACAGCTTCTCTCTTAAGCGCTTGGGGGCAGGGGCAGTGCAGAATGGACTGCTGAGGGCGGGAAGTGCTGAAGCATGCCAAGTACCAAGAGCCCGCTCTTACAGGTGGAGGCTGGAAAAGGTGAGCCAATGCATACCAGAAGCCTAAGGACTCACCTGAGAATGGTCTATGCTGTTTTATAATTGTAACATTAATACTACATCACCCAGAAGTCAAGTCCTCCTGAGAAGGGTGGAAGGAGTGGTGGAAGGTGAGGTGAGGGGGACCCCAGCACACAGCCCATGTGTCTACAGCCTGCCATCTGCTATCAGGACTTTCCTTTCCAAGGTAAGAAAGGCCTCTACCTTTTGGAAATGCCCTGATGCACAGCCCCCTTCAGTTCCGTGCACAGAAAGTGGTCCACTCTCATCCATTCTTAATGGGCTCTGAGACTAGCAACCAAGGGTGGTGAGGCCCCTGGCTCCACAGCTCTGGCAAGGAAGGCCGTGTCCTCCTCCCATGTGGGCTGCCAGGCATGCTGACAGCGACTGGACAGCTGCACCCACCTTCTTCACCATCAAGTTTCAACAGGACCTTCTGTGCCAAGAACCAGCTATGGAGGAGGAGAGGGCAGCAGGAGAGGAGGGTGACAAGGCGGCTGGCTGGGGCACTGCATTACAGACACAGCCTCTTTCTAGCAGTGCCCTACAGGCCCCTCAGGCCTGCCGCACCAGCGGCTCAGCAGAGTGTAATCCTATGATGGTTAGGAGTTGCCCACTGACAGGGCTGGCAAGCACACACCTTTTGGCACATGCCAACACACTCACTGCATGTGGGTTAGGTGTTTGTGTTTAGAAGAATTATCTCAATTCTTTAAGACATGATTATCTGTTTTTACGCTAAAAAATATTTTAACATGGGTATGTAGAGAAAGCAGCTAAATAACTGCTACACAGTATATCTCTGTACTCACATACAATTAGAATCAAAATGTTGCTCCTATGCTAGGACTGCACTGCAAGCAGCACTGTGTATCAGCTGTTCCTCCTTGGTGGTACAGGAGGTGGTGATGAAACCCCCACCCCACTACTGGGCGGACTGGGGCTCTACAAATGTTTTTTAAGGTGTTTTTCCAGGGAAAACAGCAATTCAAGCAACAGTAATTACAAAACAAGGACCCAAACGAAGCAAGGAAAGGAGGATAGACAAAGAAACCTATTGCCGAGATGGGGCCAAGGCTGCTCTGAGACAGTGAGCCCAAGAAGCGTGCGCAACGCACCGTCTCCGGCCTGCTATCCCCACAGGGCTATGATGGGGTGGGGCAGCCCAAACGGCTCCTCCATCTCCCCACCACCTCTGCCTTAGATAGCTGCACTGTTTCTTGGCAGAAACTACGAACTGAAGGGTACTGAAGCAAGTCAGTAAAGTTCCCTGGCACAGAACCCTACACAGGTCACTCTGCCCTCTCACTCCTTGGCAATTCAGGGCTGGACGGAACAACTATTCAGAACATGAGGTGAGATGCCGGGCACTGGGCGAACCGCCAGCTATACTTGGGCGCAGCCACCTTTAAAGGTCTTTCTCCAGCAGGCGACTGGTTGGTTGTCTTCCAATAATGGCTCTGGTAATTAAAATAGTGTTCTCCTGGGTCCCTTCTTTTGTTAACCAACCGAATCAAATCCCCTAATCCCTGAAGGAGGTCGACACTGTCGGCAGCTCTGCTGCTGATCGTTAAATACCCTCTGTGGTCCCTGAGTGCGCCTGGGAGAACGACGGTCTGCGTGAAGGCACATAGCACAGAAGCAGCAGCGTTCTGTAATCACAGCCTCCTAACACGTCACCCACCACACTCCAGCAATGGGGATGTGCCTGGTTTTTGGAGGAAGGGGAAGAAAGTCTCTTGGACCTGACCTGCTGTGAGCAAGACCAGAATGAGATCCCCATAGAGGTGCCCCTAACCAGGTACCCCTTTTAATATTTAAAAACAAAGATTAGAAATTTTTAAAAAAGTTTACGAGTATTATCACTGCATTTATATAATGCCAATGAACTGAAATAGCCCAAGATAGCAGGTTGGTTTTGTTTTGAACCTGGAACCTGGTTCTTCCCTTCTGTGGCTGGCCTGGCTGCTCCTGACAGGCGGGGTGGCTCTTCCCTTTAAAGCCTACCAGCTACTGGAGTAAAGGCCTGGCTGCTTCCCCACTCCTTCCAGCAGTGGGGACTATCCCCTCGGTGCCCAGAAGCCTTTTCTGCGTTTATTTTCCACCTCCTTCAGTTAGTTGCTCCTCAGTGTTCCTGTCTGTAGGCTGCAGCCAGTGTAGCTCCTCTCCTCAAAGGCCGGGTCGCCATCTGAGCCTCTGTTTAAGACACCCTTCCTCACAGAGTCGTCCCTTCCCACAACCACCAGAAGCACCCACAATGGGAGTGTTCTCTCCTACACTTGCCTCTATCTGGCACACACAGACTTGCCTCTGAGCTGTGACATGAGTAAGCCTGTCCAGCATCCCACAGCCCGTGTCCATTTTACCTGTGATTACCTCAAAGGATAAATACAACATTGGAGCTCTTATAAGTATTCAGTAAACATCTGACAGAATAAGGGTTTTCTGAGAATCAAATTCACCTGAAATTACCTCTAAAAGGATAAAACTTCTGAGAAATACTAGATAAGAGAATTGCCAACTTTATCTTGCCAAATGAGGTTACTAGAAATATTGGCTCCCTCATCTCACCATGATTCCATAAAAGAAATAATACTGCAGTTGGGCATGGTACTGCACATCTATAAAGGTCTGAATGAGACTCTCAAGATTAAAAAGGGTGGGAATACAGCTCAGTGTGAAAACCCTGTGTTGAATGCCCAGTGTGTGTATGTGTGTGTGTGTGTGTGTGAGACAGAGAGAGAGAGAGAGAGAGAGAGAGAACGAATATCTTCCCCCAAAACACGAAAGATATTTAATCTCTAAATAAAGAGTTCTTTAATTTGATTACATTTAGAGTTAGTGCAAAATGACTACTTTGTTCTTACTTTACTTCTCATAGGCCAGCGAAAATAATCCACGTGCCACTGTCCCAAGGAGCAGCTCTAAAGGTGGTGTCACAGGCCAGTGGGGTGGCCATCTGATGGGCTGGGAAAGCCACTGTCAAGTCTCCCTCCCTGGATAGCTTTGTCTACACAAACATCAGGCCCTTCTCTCGGGCTAGGAAATCTACGGTGGTAATAACTAAGCACCAGAAATGCACACTTTCCTTGTCAGTACGTTTAATTTTCACAGAAACTGTTCCTATATACCCTTGTTGGCTCTGCTTTACGAAGGAAGCACCTGAGGCAGAGGTCATGTGACCAAGCCCACGGGACTTGAAGTGACCATCCTGGGGTCTGGTCCCAGAGTCAAATGCCTTTAGCCCTTCTAGTGGGCTGCCTCTTGAAAAGGTATGCAAATCATGATTTTAACAAGCAAAGAGGAAACAGTTCAACTTACCCTCAGTCTCTGGGGTCCAACACCATCCCATATTAACCCTCCCACTCAGAGCAGAAAAGACCACTGTGCAGACTGCCCACAAGAGGCTGTGAGCCTCTCACCCCTGGGCGAAGCCTCCAGCATCATCAGCACCCATGAATTACAGGACTGTCCCTGCTCAAACCAATGCCAAGTGTACCACGATCAGAACTACATCAGGTAGACACAAGAGCAAACTATGAACTCCACACAAGCCTAGGCAAATTATTTTTTTGCTTCCTACACCATGAAGAAACTATATGGAATTAGGAGTTTGAGGTGTGAGCTGGACCCCATGGTCCCTGGTGACCCGATCACTCACTAGGCCTTAAGCCAGCCAGCAGCTTGTTTCACCAGAGAACTCTCTGGCAGACAATACATGTCTTGCGATATGCCAAGAGGTAAATTCACCTGTTTCTTCATCCAAATGCAGCAATGCCTGCACAACGTCTGAAGACACACGGTTCCTGTCTAAGAAAAGACTCACATGCACTTCACCTCCAGCTAGCAGAGTCTATTTAAAAGCAGTGGCTTCAAAACCATGAAGGTGCTCAAGGGCACTGAGGTGAGTCCTCTGAATCTCTTGTCAACCACTAAATCCATTTGCTGATCAAGATATAAATAGAAGATTCTTCCATTTAACAAAAAACAATTTTTAAAAGAAGCAATAGATTTGGAAATAACTTGTTTGGAAACAGATACTGAGGCTATCACACAAAGGTCTGAAGTATAGCCTTTCACGAAAGATTTCCTGGACAATTCTGACACAGCAGCAAGACTTGACACAGAACCACACAGAAGTCTTTATTTTGTTTTCTTTAGCTGTTGGTTTAAGTAAGAACGACTAACATCTTAAATGTAATAATGCCAATACCAGGAATCTTGTTTTCTCAACAGATCTCCCGAGCTCCAAGATTCATTTGTTGAAATCCACCTGAGCACTTCATTATTTCCTAAATTTATTTTATTGGAGTTCAGCAACACAGCAAGAGGGATTCCATTGCTGTTGGTTCTATTGCCATATTACCTTTTAAAATGTTTTTGTTGTTTGTTGCTCCTGTAACAAGCCACAAAACCACAATTCTACCTGCCACTTGATCCAAAGAGAGAAGGAAAAAGCAAAGTCATAAAACTGTTAAAACCACCTTTCTCCATCTTGCAAACATTTTTCTATTTATCAGCCATTCATTATATGTGCAATCTTATTATCCCTGCACAGCATCAAAATGACATCCGTCAGGGTCACCCTATAAAATATACATTGGCGATGTAACATTTAATGATGAGAGGGGGCAAAGATGAAGGATGCATGCATGCTGCAGGGTGTTTTAAAGGGATCATCAGTTATATCTGTGCTTTTCCCAAGGTGATAATTGAATGACAGGGGCTGGAGGGAAATCCATTTTTGAGTGCAGAAAGGATGGTTAGGAGAAAAATGTTTTTGTATTGGAAGCATGTAATGACCGCCAGGAAATGAAAACAGCTACTCTAACAACACTGCTTCTTCTATTTTATGGATTTTATGGACACAAAGCAAATTATCATGTACAATCCACTCCTGCAAGCTGCATTTTAAAATAAAGGACAGACTTCCTCATTACAAAGAAAGGAAGGAAAGCATATTTAATTTCATCACAGTATGACATTTGTTTAATAAAAGAAGCAAAAATTATTCTTCATAACCCAAAACCACAACTATGATACCATACTCTCCTCTTGGATGTGAAATGCTCCAGCCTGAATTTGGGATTTAATCTCAGGTGAACATCTTTGGAAACCCAGCAAGCCTGCAAACCAAACCTGTGCTCTTCTGCACTCTCCTCTCACACTCCAGACCAGAGTGGCTGTCTCACAGGGCCTCCCAGGCATTGAGCTTCAGGGCAGCGACGAGGTTGGCAGCATCCTCAGGCTCAGCTGTGTCCGCAGAATTTATGTTCCTGCCCTAAGCCCCGCTATGTCAGAATGTGCCCTTACTTGGAACTGGCACTTTAAAGAGGTAATGAAAGTAAAATGAGGTAATTCAAATAGGCCCTAATCCAATGTGCCTGGTATCCTTCTAAGAAAAAAATCTCCATAGAAGCAAGAACGGAGACACATACAAAGAGAAGACAATATGAAAACAGCAAGAGGCCAGTCGTCTACAAGCCACACAGAGGCCTCAGAAGAAACCAACCCAGCTGACTTTTAGACCTTGGGCTCTAGTCCCCCAATGAGACAATAAACTCCCATCTGTGGTGCTGCTATGGCAGCCCCGGCAGCAGACTCAGCCTAGGGCAGGGCTTCCCGGTAAGCTGCGAGGAGTAGCTGCACCAGGGAAGCACCAAAGTGGCAGCTCCTAGCTGTGAGCAGAGCTTGCAGTGCTGGGCCCAAGGGGAAGAACTGAGTCTACTGGGGATAGAACAGGTGCCAAAGGGGTGTAGTGTTAAGAGATGGGCAAGGTGTTGGGCACCAAACCTCCCAGCTCCTTCCAGCAGTTCGATATGGTAAATGCCATGTGACATCTACACTCTGCTGCACTGTGGCCCACGAGAACCAGTCCAACCCAGAGCACTGCTTGCTTCTGAGAATCTCAGATGGCTGAGTCACTTGAAGGGGATGTGGGAAGGAGAAGACTGTAAGATGGACTGGCAGCTGCCAGCACAACATAAATAAAGGAAGAAACACACCCTGGCCTGAGTTGCCAACGGGAGCCTTGTTCCATCAGGCCTGTGTGGGGCCAGCACGCACTCCTCACCAGGCTGGACTCAGGAGTAGAAGGTCATGCAGCCCATGCTTCAGCACCGTAGGCCTGGGAGGCCCTATGCTCCTCTGGATCACTCATACAAGCATGCATAGCAGAGTGCAGAAAGCATGCACCATGCAAACCACCAGAGGTTTGGGTTGTAACTCCAAAAATACTGGGGATGCCCTAGTTACAGATCATTATATGGACCAAGAGGGCCCTCTCCTGGCCTGTATCTAGGTTTCCCTGAAGTTCTAGTCTGAGGTTGACTGCCTCTTCCACTGGAGGTCCACAAAATATGCAGAAGGCACCACCACTCATGCAGGCTCCAGTAGACAAGGAGCTTGCCAGGACTCAGAGGTGGTCACTTTCTAGGGACTCTACTACTCAGCTGTTTAGGGAAGCTGGTTCCTTAGCGACACATCCACCCCACAGGAAGCCACAGTGGGAAGATTACCCAGAAGAGAGCCAGGAGATTTCCTGACCATTTAATATGCATCTCAACAATGCCAGATGGCTGAAGATCCTGGAGCATACTGCAGAGCATGGAAGGCTCTGGACTCAACTAGAGTTACTTCACCCAGTGCAGTAAGTGACAACCTTCAAATCAGCGCACCCTAGGTCTGCATCTCAATCCTGACAACTTAGTTTTGAACACAAGTCCCCGCTGTCCTGACAGGTACTTTCTCTCCGGCTCACGCTGCCCATCCCATCCTGAGCCAGTGACTGAGACCTGAAGGTGCTCCTGGCCTCTGTTGGTAAGCAGTGTTTCTTTCAAGCCAAGTGTTGTATGTGCATGAGCTACTGGGCACAAAGCTGCACAGAGAAAGGAGAGCTGATGGATGAGTTCTGCTTCTCACTAATCAAACCAGAGCTCCGAGCTGCAACTCTCTAAGTGAACAAACTTCAGGAACTCAAGAGCTTAAGTTTCCAGAAGCAAAATGTGTGGCAGGCATACAGATCTGAGAATTACACATCATAGGTGACACGGAAAGCAGAGAAACCACTACTGGCGGTCATGGAATGTTAGAATGTAGTTCTGGAGGTAAGAAACTTGGAAATGCTTCAGTGGAGCATTACAACACTAAGGTAAATGTAAGTGGACGAGAAATCCATATGAGAATCGAGACGGAAGATTCCATGGGACTGTATGTGTTACAGTAAGAGCTCACTCTCTTCTTCCACTTGGGGAGGACTACTTTCAAGAATGAAAGTGGTTTCTGCCTCTGGGGAGACTGAGGTGTGCAATGAGAAGGAGAGCTGTGCTGGCGGAGCTGATGTGTGTGCACTGACATGTGCCTGGAAGCTGCTGCAGCAGGTGCTGTTTCTAGTAAATCTGTGAGGACCCACACAAACTCTGGCCTGGTATTGCTACATGGGCTGGTCTGTCCTTGAGTTACCAAGGCTCTATCTGGTTCAGTGACATTTGCAATAAAAGAATAAGTTCCATTGTTCTGAGGCTAGGTGCTCCCGTCTTTCCTGCTATGCAACTCTTTTGGGTTCATCCTGAATGCAGGAGAAAGTGGCTGTCATCACATCTTCTCTGAGGGTGTGTACAGACCCAGGCCTGAAGCTCAAAAGCAGAAGAGCACCGCACCCTTCCGTGTGCTGGGGCACACGCTGGTGTTCTCTGGCGCAGGGCCAGGCATGGGGAGTGTGCATAGAGGATAGCACTCCTGTGGATTCGAGCCAGGCCTATGGCACAGGCCTGTGATCTCAGCCCTCTGGGATTCTGAGGCAGGATTGCAAACTCAAGCCTAGGCAGGACAACTTAGTAAGACCTTGCCCCAAAATAAAAGAGAGTTGGGGATGTAGCTCAGTGTGAACGTCCTGGATTGAATTCCCAGTACTGCAAAATGAACAGGACAGCTAACTGGGCCACACCCTGAAGCACCAGTTGTGCCATATCTCTGGTTGTGGTGGTCTTAATGTAGCTACAAGTTGGGCTGTGGTGATTTCAGACCATCTCTGCACCCAAAAGTATCCTAACATCCTAATGTCTGCTAAACCAGGTGGTACCCACAGCTCCTTCAGAGAGAAGCAAGTTCACTTCCCAACTAAAGCCGTAGCTACGCCAAATGAGTATGGATGGGTGTGTGTGTGTGTGTGTGTGTGTGTGTGTGTAGGAGTACAGAGATGCACAGGAAAGATGCAACTACATTACATACAATGGATGTTGTGTGGGATCTGGCAGAAATCTCAACTTCACACACCCCAGGTGAGCATGAGAACAAAGTGCCCTCAAGTGCAACCGCAATCCATAGCTGCTACTGTGGGCTGTATGTGCCAACCCCATGTTTCAGGGCAGAAACAGCTTTGCAGCACAGACAAAAGGTCCAGGGTTGGGGTAGGGGAGAACGTCCTATTCTTTAATTTCATGTCACCAAACTCTCCTCTTTAGTGTCAAAGAATATATACTTAGGTTAAAAATTGTGTCTACTTACAATGGAGTCTATTGCTAAACTTTAAAAATATTCTCTTACAATAATGTGGGACACACCACAGTGTCACAAACCCACAACAAAAATGTGGCTTAGATCACTAACTCCTTAAGTAGTAAGTCTAAAAGTGTCTTCAGGGATTTCATCAGAAACCACCAGCATGCTGATGCTAAGCTGAGGATGGGAAAAAGGTGCCACGATCCCAAAGACCCCTGCACCACAGCCTCGGTGGGGCTCGGCTATCCCCCCAGCCACTCTGCTGAATGACAAGAGCTAGAGTGAGCTCAAGGCCAGGTTCCCACTGATAGGCATCTTCCTGCCACTGCCCAGTGGTTCCCTCAGGACGGTTCCATGTTTGCCCACTGCAGGGATAGAAAGACTGTACTGATGCCCCCTGGAAACTTGACTTGCTACTCCCAAAGCTCGTTCAAGCACCTCCTTCCTAAGGTGCAGTAATAAGACAAGTAGGGAGCCACTCCTGGGAACTGGAGAGTCATTTCAACACAACTCCCAGATGGCAGCAAATACAGAGGCAAGCGTTAGCTGCTTGGGGCGGCAGCACAGATGAGAGTCAGCATACTCACTACAGATGAGAGGAAGGCTGGCCTGAAGAGCATCTCCTAAAAGCTGCTGTCACATACTGTATGATGGGCATCAGAAAGGCTCTGATACCACAATCAGAAGCTGTCTGTCACCTCTAGAGAGAATGGCAGGACTCTACACTGTTACCCAACTGTTTCACAAACTACTGAAAAAGAAGCCAGGTTATATGTTTGTTAGTCCATGCTCACTTCTGAGAGGTCCTAGCTAAACTTTCTGTCTCACTTTGGGGGCAAGAATGAGAGTGGAATGTGGCCAGGCCTCCTTGGGCCCAGGGGTGACAAGTGAACATCAATATGCCAATCTCAGTGCACCTCTCAACCTGGGCAAACCACAATCCCTTCAATGATAGCCTAAGCAACAAGCTTGCAGCAGCCTCTGACCAGCCCCTCTTGCCCACATGCTCCTCCCAAGCCCAACCAACAGCACTCCTGCAGGGCTATTTCTTCCAGCCCCTGGGATCTCTCTCCCTTCCCCTAACTCCTAGCAAGATGACATCAAGCCTGGCCTTGGGCCTATGCTGCTCTGCAGGGAGGTATAGAAGCAAATGTAGGTCTTGAGTTGTTCTAATTATATTCTAGAATTTAACATGTTCACTGTGTAAAATGAACTAAAGTACATTTCATATGTAAGTAAATATCTGAATTAGTAATACCAACCTCTGTCACTGTCTCCTGTGTGAGCTATTAATCCCTCCCTGACAGCTTCATGCTACCTGTGTGTCCAGAGGGCTGTGTTGCTTCAAGAGCCACTGCCTCTGTGCCTGGAGCCTAAGTCACAACCAATCCAAGGAAGATCCTGGCTCAATTGCTAAATATTGACTGGTATCACTGACAGGCTTGCCTGGAGCACAAAACCCCATTTCGTGTTCCTCCACAAAGGAAACCTGAAACTCCTTATATTTCTCTGCAAAGGAAATGTGGACTTTCCACCTAGGTTGGAAGAGAACTTAGACTTCTGTCCCAACTGGCCAAAATACAAGCTACTTAAGAATATATAGGTACTGTGGTTAACTATTCTTGCCTTACAGACTGTTCACACAACCCAAAGACAAAAATAAAAATGAATAAAATCATTGCATCTTGTATTCTAGCAAGAAAACAGGGCCTAGAGAACTCTGGGATCTCTCATTCCAAGCCAAGAGACACTTCCCACATCTGGGCACCACTAAGAACAAGATCATTCACGAGGTCCCATAAAGACCATTAACAGCACAGACAAGGCTCACTCTCCAAGGATCCCACTCCGAAGCTCAGCCAGAGCAGAGCCTTGAGGGGGCGCAGAGCTTCCTCTCCAAGGCAGGGAACCAGACAATGGACCTAGATCCGGGTACTGGGATTTTCAAGCCAAGTTAATCTCCAAAACATAACATAGGGGACAAAGGTCCCACTCCATCCTGTACTCACTCAAGGGAAGACTGTGACTGAGGGTGAAGACAGCAGGGTCAGGAAAGAGGGAGGATAAGGATATGACATGCAGATGTGAGAAAGCTCGCCCCACTGATGGATCTGGAGATGCAGTGCAACCTGACTCCAAATCCCAGCCAGCCTGTGGATAGAAGGAGCTGACCCTGTACAACATAAGAAAGGGCAGAAGGGCCACTCATGGAGGCCCTGCTGAAACACAACAAGGCCAGGGACCTGCCATATCAAAGAGCAAAAGTTCATCTAAAACCAGATGCTAAGGTAAGGTGGGGGCTCAGTGGTAGACAGAGACCCATAGAAAGAGTCAAGAAACATTTACATATTTATAAAAAAAAAATCAATTCATGCCAGGGATACAGCTCAGTGGCACAGCACCTACTTGGCAAGTGAGGTCATGAGTTTGATTACCAATACCAAAAACAAACAAACAAAACAACAACAACAAAAACCCAATTTAATAAAAAAAAAGAAAAAAAATTCCTTTTTCCTTTCCTCCTTTCCTTGCCTTTCCTCTTTCCTCTTTCCTTTTTCCCCTTTCCTTTCCTTTTGGTACTAGGAATCATGAACTCAGGACTTTGTACTTACCAGGCAGGTGCTGTACCACTGAGCTATATTGTCAGCAAAAACTTCATTTTTGATGTAACTGTCAAGAGGAAATCAGTGGGAAAGGCTGCACTTCTCAAACATGATACAGGGAGCCTGGGCTATTCATACAGAAAAAATGCAGAACATTCTCCACTCCACACTGCACATACCCATCAAACCTACGCATCTGCAGACAAATATGAAAAGCAAAATTATAAAACTCTCAGAAAGCAATAAATGAGACTTCCAAACCACAGATATTTCTTAAGCAATAGAGGGATACTCAACTTCATACATTAAAATTAAAAACATATATCTTTTTTTTTTTGTTAGGAGACAAGGTTTCTCTATATATTGTAGGTTGGCCTTGAACTCATTACGGCTTCAAACTCATGACAATCCTTTTGCCTCAGGCTTCTAAGTGCTGGGATTATAGGCGTGTGCTACCACACCTTGCTAGAACATACTTCCATAAAAAACATGCCAATAAGTCACAAACTTGAAGATATTTGCAACATACAACTCTTACAAGGCAAAAAGCTGAAGACAAACTGAAAAGTGAGCAGAAGATTTATATAGGTCCTTTATGGAAGAAGAAACACAAATGGTGGAAAAACTCATGCCCAATATCATTCCAGGCTGGCCTGACCTACAAAGTAAGCTCAAGGCCAGCCTGAACTGCATAGCAAAACCCTGTCTCAAAAGACCCCTCCCTCCAAAAAAGTCCAATATCATTAGCAGGGAAATAACAAAAATCACTGAGATATTTCCATTTCGCCATGTTGCTGACCACCAAGTGTTGGCAAAGACATAAAGTTACTAGACATATTTACATACAGCTGGGGGGGCATCCAACAACTTGGCTTTATTTAATAAAACAAAATACACACGCTTAAAACTTAGAATTACATTTCTCAGTATATGCGAAAGAATTTTGTGTATAGCACCAGCAGATGTGTAAGAATGTTCATGAGAAAAGTATTTGCAATGAAAAAAATCAGAAGCAAGTGAAACGGCCATCAGTAGTAGAAAGGCTAAAGAAAATGTATTATACTCACACCCAGAATATGGACCCACAGTTTTTTCTTTTCTTTGTTTCTTTTTTAGAGACAAGATTTTGCTATGTAGCCCAGGCTGGCCTTGAACTTAAATCTATCCTCCTGCCTCAGCCCTCAGAGTGCTGGGATTGCAGATGCTTGCCACCATCCTGCCCCTACTTATATGAAGTTCATAAACACGCAAAATTAGATGTGGATTTATCTTTGTGGATTCAAAGATATGAGGCAAAACCATGACGATGAAGAGGGGAAGGACAGCAGAACACTCAAGACAGTGGCTACTCCAAGGCAGGACAGGGATCAGAGTTGATGCAGTTTTACACTGTGTGGCATGCATGATAGTTCATTGTTTCTGTTTTTTCTTTTTTTTCTTCTTGAGACAGGGTCTTGCTATGTTGTCCAGGCTGGTCTTGAACTTGTGAACTCAAGTGATCCTCCTGCCTCAGCCTCCCGAGTAATGGGGACTACAGGCATATGCCATCACATCCAGTTTATATATTCCTCCTTTTATGAGACACTTTTATAAGGATTCTTTTGTAACTTTTCAATATATACTACAAATGTTTAACCACCCAGAAGATTATCAATCATTCCAACTTTGCTAATTAAAAACGGTTTTTTACCTCTATGAAGACCTGGAAAATTATTTACTGTTCCTTAGATGCTGGGCTTGGGGACTTATGAGCTTCTCTTCTCTTCTTCCAACCCTCTCTCTTCCCTGCCATCCTCTGGGTGTCATGGAGCCGCCACAGCTAGTCCCCACAGATTCACCCAGGCCATGTTTCCTGCACCTGCCCAGGGCCAGGGCCAGCCCAAGCTTCTGATCCTAGCGCAGGCTGCTTCGGCTCTGAGGGCTTCCCTTCCCTGTCATTGGATCGCTGTTCTCTAGAGTATTGTGTCCTCTAGGAAAGTAGAGTGCTTAGGAAATGGCACTCCTCAGAAGCCATGTCAGCCCCACCTCTGTCTTCACGATGATCTAAATCAGCTTAAAGGAGGGCTACAGGCATTAACAAACTAACCGTTGCAGGACATGCTAGCTCTGGCAGCATGAAGACACTGTGGACTCACACCAACCCACTCTGACTGCCTGTCGAACCCACACACAGAGACGCCAAGGTGCTAGACCCTCACCTCTGACGTGTGTCTGCGGGGGTGTCACCTTCTGTCCTGCCTTCACTCCTGGCAGTCTCAGACACCTCCTGACCATCCGAGGCCTCCACTGACTCAAGGCTATTGACTGGCTGAGGGCATGAACCCTCCGAGAGGAGCAGGGGAAGACCATCATTCAGAGTCACAGTGCCTCTGCCCACGTCCCCAAACCTGGTACAACAGCAGGTCTTATCTTTCAGGTTGAACATAGTTCTACCTGTGCACAAAAAAATGAAGGCACAACCGAGGACTCACCTGCAGGCTGGGAAGAGAAGTGAGGGCACATAGAGGATCCCAGAGCAGCTCCCCACTTGCCAGGGGCCCACCAGCTAAGTGCTATGCTGTCCAGACACAGCTTTCCACCAGAGGTGCAGGGCCAAGCTGTGACGGCAGCCCCAGCTCTTAAACCATCTATGTCTGCCAACAACTCAGTCTTCTATCCTGTCAGGGGCAGACTGGCATCTGCCCCCAACACCCTAGCCCACCTTTCTACCACTGGCCTGCCAAGACCATGCTGTATGGGGGTGCATTTCCTTGGCAGGAGTGAAGACACACACAGGCTAAAGACAAGGGTTACACATAGGACAAGGACACCCAATACCAGATCTGGAAAATCAAGAACCAGCCACCCTATGGCGTTACACCTCTGAACCCGGACGTGTTCTGGGACACATGCACAGAGGCAGCAGTGACAACAGACAGATGAGCAAGCACAGCTGGTACTGAGAAACGTGCCTTCCCACCTCTAACAGCTCTATCACAGAGTCGCACTAGTCTAACCCCTCGGCTTCCTCACCCCAGCCTCGGTGCAGAACTTGCCTATCTGAAAAGACACAAGCCCTGCGCACTAGCTTCAGCGCCTTTCCTTCTGGGAGTTGGCCACCATGGGAAACGCATGCTCCTTGACCCTGGCCCAGGATAGGCTCTTCCACCTGCAAAGCCAGGACCGCAATCTGAGAGGCAATGTTTTAAAGATTCCCATCTGACACTCTGTTCAGACTCAGACAGGAGGAATGGTATTTAGAAATCTCCACCTGAAATTCTCCCTACTAATTCCTTTCTGCCTACCAAATACCTTGTTACACTATTTTTAAAAAGTATAAGCATTCAGGAGGCTGAGGCAGAATGACTGCTGTGAGTTTGAATCCAGCTCAGGCTATAAAGTGAGTTCAAGGCCAGCCTGAACTACATAGTGAAACTGTCTCAAAAAGACAAACAAAACAGAACAAAACCAAAGAACTGTGTTTACCCTACTGTAACAAACTATGTACAATTTGAGCTTTCTCTTCTCAGGCTGCTTTCCACAATAGACAAGTATGTCTGAAAGTCAGCTTGTCTAAGAAGCCACTCCGGATCTTCAGTATTTCCCAAATTAACTTCCCCACATGAACAAACAGCATTTCCACCCTACTCCACAGCCCATGCCCAAACTAGAAACTCTCCTTGCCACTATTCTTCCCCCCTGCCTCACCCTATTCAATGCCAGTGCCTGCCCTCCTGCCCGGACCCCGCTTCCCCACTTCTTTTCTGCCTTTCCTTCTGACCAATCCCATGATTACTCCACAGAACCCTACCTGGATTCACAACTTCCACTCTCCATCCACCACAACACATTTTCCACATTGCATCTTGAAAATAACATCAAAAGAAAATCCCCCAAGCTGGACAGCACTCTATTTGAAATTCTTTAATGGCTTATCATGTCCTTAGCATAGAAGTCTAGTAGATGAGCAAGAGCAGGTGCCAGGGGACAAGAATACCACAAACTGTGGCCTGGCTCTTTTTTCCTCCTGTGAAGCTGCTAAGTGAAAGCCTCTTACCAGACATTCAGGGGATGGACATGCACAAAGCCCCCAAAACAAGACTGGACAAGACGGGCTGTGCCTGTCCCTGGGCTTGCAAGGTCCTCAAAGCCTGGCCCCTTGCTGTCGCCGCCACTTTTCCGCATCCCCCTCTGTGCTCCATGTGCTCCAGTCACACTTCCTTTCTTCTAGTTTCACAGCATTTGAAGATCTTTCTATGCCAGGGTCTCTGAATGGGCCACGGACAAGGGTTGGGGGAAGACCCTCTTTCCTCATTCCTGAGATCAGAAACATGAAATCTTGATATGCCTCTCTTAAACTGAGGGCCTCTGTGACAATTTCTCACAGGATCCAGTACTTTTCCTTTATAGCACTTACCATGGTTTGTATTTACACATCTAAAAGATCATTCGCTTTATCTGTTGTCTTTATAGATCTCACTTGTTTTACTGCTATTCTATCATCTAGCAATATTTACCACTGTGTAGATCTCCAATAAGCATTTGCAAAGGGAATGAGTGTAAGGGACTCTAACAACAATTTGTTTACCTTTTTAAGGTAATAACCTGCCAGGTGTGATAACATGTGCCTGTAATCCCAGCACGGGAGGCTCAGCCAGTCAGTAGACTGCATATTTGACACCAGGCTGGGAATACATAGAGTTTAAGGTATCTGGACTACAGAGAGAGACCTTTCACAAAACACACACACACACACACACACACACACACACACACACACACACACACACAAACCCACCACTTATACATCCAAGAAGTTACACGTTAAACATAATCGCACTCCCTTTCTTTTGAAGATCAAAAATCTCGCGGGACAGCATGAGAAATGGAAATCAACAAAAATATCATTTTAAAAAATTTTTAAAAAGCCAAACCTAACCAAATGCTTAGGAAAAACATTCTTTTCCCCTGGGTCTCACTCTTCATTTCTCATTCTCTAAAAAATTGAGTGGACAGACAACATTTGATCTCCCCTCAGCACTCAACACTCCCTCTGAACAGAGCTGACTTGACCTCCATCATTCCTGCAGCAGATTTACACTGCAGCATTCCTGACTCACTATCGGTGCAGCCCATTCCCTGGGAGGTGGAGGCCCTGCATGGTCAGAGCTGGTGATCTGTAAGCCAGCACACCAGAACAAGTACCTGCAATGAGGATGTGGAGAAGCACTACCATCAACTGGGCAATCCTGCCCGGAAGATTATCAGCCCCAGGGATGGCTACAGTGATGGCTTCAGCCATTTTTGAAGCAGCCTTCTGACCAACACACACAACCTACACAGAAGAACAGGGCTGCAGAGAACATGAGGTGTTGGGCCAATATTTTTTTTTTTTAGAAACATAAAAGTACAAAAACATATTGACAAACAGACACCAATTATCATAAAAAATAGTAAAATCACAACTAATCTATAGACAAGGTGATATGGTTTCAACAGTGGTTATTGCTTTATCCATTGATATCTTCGAATTGTAAATGTATGAACCCATATACAGACATGCAAATTTAGTCAGACAGTTAATCCTCTCAACAACAGAAAAAACACAAAAACCAAAAATCCAAAGACAAGAAACAAAACAGGCAAACAGCAACAACATCAACAACAAAAAAAAACACCGCTTATTGCTGCTTTACATATTGATATCTTCGAAGTGTGTGTTCAGGATAACACATACAGACATACAAGATTAATCTAATATCCTGTCATCGATTATTGCTTAGC
>PVLD010024181.1:0-25948 GCA_004027595.1 Dinomys branickii
ACTGGTTTTTGTGAAATGAGATCGCCACAGCTGGATTTGGTCCAGCAGGGACCAGCTTGGGGGTGGGTGAGGACCCTGCCACCAGTCCACCCTGCTGATGCCAAGACTTGAGCCTGACCGTGAAGACCAGCCTGGGCTGTGCCATGCCCTGCGCTGGTGATGACATCGGCAATGGCTTTGGATCCCTGTGCCCCCTCTGCCCTGGGCTATGGCATCTCTCTCTCTCTCTGTTAGTACTGGGGATTGAACCCAGGGCTTCCCACTGAGTTACAGCCTTAGCCCCTTCATTTTCTTTTGAGACAGGGTCTCACTAAGCTGCCCAGGCTGGCCTTGAACTTTCAAGTGTGCTACTTCAGCCTGTCCAGCAGCTGGCGTGCCAGGTGTGCCCACAGTGCCCGGGGCTGTAATGTTTGAAGAGCTGCATCAGTCACCTTTCTGTCCCCACAGCCTGGCACTGAACCGGTAAGAAATGTGTTTGACTGGCTACCTGTGGTGGTCCACACCTGTAATCCCAGCACTGGGAGGCTGAGGCAGGAGGATGGCAAGTTTGAATCCAGTCCGGGCAGCTTGATGACCTGTCTCAAAACTAATAAGGTGCTCTCTCAGGATTAAAAATACAAAAAAGATCTTAGCATCTAGCTCAGTGTGAAGATTCTGGGTTCGATCTCCAGTACTGGGGGGAAAAAGTGTTATTTATTTAGGTTTTTTTTAGACAGCATTTCCCAACATAGTCCAAGTCGGCCTCAAACTCAATAGGTAGGCCAGGCAGGCCTTGAACTCATGGAGATGCTCCTGCCTCAGCCTCCCCAGTGCTGGGATTATAGGCCTTCACTACCACACCCAGCTTTCAACATCTTTCAATAGGCCCTGCGGGGAGGGGCCGCCTGCCACCTGCAATGCCCACGTCCTCTGCACTGTGAATCCTGATGTTCCTGGACACCCTGGGCCACAGGGTGAGGCCTTGTCTAAAAAGAGAAAAAGCAGCTGAACCTGCTGTGTCCCTTAACTACCTTTCCTGTCCCTTCTCCACTCACTTGTGCTGGGCAGGCGGGCGGGACAGGGGAGCAGGTGGCACAGGCTTTGTGTGTGTGAATGTGGCCTGGAGGGCACAAGGAGGGCGCTGTCTGAGTGGCTGTGCCATGTGGCCTGCGTTAGAGCCCCACGAGCTAGGCCGGCTTCCAGCCCTCCCTCACCTCACTTGTTCCAGGCTGCTGCCTCCCAGATTATAACCTAGAGCTCTGCCACTCAGCTGGCCTGGACAGGGACCAGGGCAGGTGTGACACTGCCAGTCCCCACCCTCCTCTCTGGGGTTAGGGGCTCGCCTGGGACCTGGACGACAGGTAGGAGCCTGGCCAGTGCAGGTGGACACCGGGGCAGGAGATGCTGCCGAGGACAGAGAGGGTGGACAGAGGCAAAGCCGTGCCTGAGTCCAGCAGATGGAGCTAGGCCCCAGCCAAGGAGCTATAGAGCTCTGGCCGGGCCAGGAGTGTTTCTGGCACTTCCTGGCCCAACAGCTTTCTTTCTTGGGCATATGTTTCTTATCCTTGCTTTTCTTTCTTTTAAAAATTCTATTTATTTCTTTGTTTTTGAGAGTGGGTCGTTGTGCTGGGCGTGGTGGCGCACACCTATAATCCCAGCACTCAGGAGGCTGAGGCAGGAGGATTGCTGCAAGTTCGAGACCATCCTGGGCTGCAAAGTGAGCTCAAGGCCAGCCTGAACTGCAGAGCTGAGAGACCCTGTCTCAGAAAGACAAAAAGAGAGAGAGAAAGACATGATGATCCTCCTGCCTCAGCCTCCGGAGTGCTGATCTGCCACTATGCCTGGCTGCCAGGCTTTTCCTTTCCTTTCCTTCAGTACTGTGGATTGAACCTAACCCTTTGCATTGATCCTCATCCCCAGGTCTCTTTTCTTTTCTTTTTTTGAGACAGCATCTCTGAGACACCCTTCACAGCTCTGTCCCCTCACCTGTAACTGGACAATATTTCCCAGGGATAGATGGAATAGGCTGGATCTGGCACCAGAGCTGGGACACAGCAGGTGCCCAGCAGGTGGCAGGTTCCTCTTCCTGCTCCTTACTGCAGCCGGCACTATTCCCTGAAGGCTCCCGGGGCCTGTGTGAGGGAGAAGAGGGCAGCAGGGAAAGCACAGGCAGAGCTTAGTCACTAAAGGGGACCCTGAGCTGGGCATGGTGGCACATCCCTGTAGTTAGTCCCAGCACCTAGGAAGCTGAGGCAGGAGGATTGCTATGAGTTTGAGGCCTGCGTGGTGTACAGAGTGATTTCAAGGGCAGCCTGAACTCTGTAGGGAGACTCTTTCAAAAAACAAAAAAAATCAAAACAAGAAAGGGTGCTGGGGCACCCTCTGCTGGCCAGAGGCGCGTACAGTCCAAGCCTGAATGCCACTGGGCCAGCTGAAACTGGGACCTGGGACCCCTCAGCCTCCAGGGCCTGGGCAGCGGCGGCCAGCGAGAACCAGGCTTCATTCCCAACAGCTGCTCTCCGGGCTCTGTGTGTCTCCTCCCGAGTCGCAGGCAGCACCGAGGCTGCTGCTGGAGCCCTGGCCGGGCGGCTATATGGTGCCCAGGACACGGGGACCTCACTGTCCCCCAAGCAGCCTGCCCCATGGGGTAGGAGACTGCTGCTGCAGAAGCCTGACTGTGGTGAGTGCCAGGAAGATGCCACGGTCCGCAGACCCACCAGATGCCAAATGAGACTGCAGCTGCCGCCCAGAAACCTGTGAAGACGGTCTCCAGGGTCACAGTAGCCCCCTCCTCCTGTGCAAGCAGTTTAGACTGCGGCCGGGATCACTGCTGGTGGCCCGGGCCCGGGCCTGAGCCTCCTAGCCGGGTATGCCTTGAGCCCGCCTGTCCCGTCTCCCTCATCATCTGCAACGTCCCCGGGGCCTTTGCACATCCACAGCCTCCCCTGACCCCCCGCAGACCCACGCTCCGCTCCACATCCAAACTGCGTTTCTAGAAGCCCTGCTTGCATCGCTCTCTGAACCTCCCCGCCCTTGGAGTTTCTCCCCTTGCTACTGCCCTCCCATGGCATTTGCTCCTTTGCCACGGAGAGGACAGAAGCCCCTCTCAGCGGGTGTGGGAGGCCAGGCCCAAGCTCACTTCCCCTCCTCCCCAGGGAGGCCAGATCCCTTCCTCCCAGCTCAGGGCTGCAGGCCCGGCTCGCCCAGAGCCACTATCACCTTCCTTCCTCCCGTCCCGGGAGAGAAGGTGGGGCGTGTGAGCTGTGGCGGTGTGCGGCAGGCGACAGCTTGGTCATGCCCGCCAGGTCCTTGCCCCAGCAGCTTCCTGGCTCCGTCCCTATCTGTGTCTGTGCAGGATCCCCGCCCCTGGCCTGCTCACACACAGCAGTGGCCGTCAGCCCCAGCCCCATGCAGTTTAGGAACTGGGGCCCGAGGTGCTGAGGTTGGTCCCTTTCATACGCAGGGAACAGCAAGAGTTAGAACTCAGGTGCTGCTGGAGCCTGCAGGGCAGGACCCCTGGGCCTTGTGGCCCCCTTAGGACCTGTGCATGCAGGAGTGACCCCAGCCCATCAGCTGGCAGATCTTCTCCCTGGAACCTGGCGCCTGAGCAGAGTACGCGGAGGGACAGGGTGCCCCGGGCTCCGCAACCCTTCTGTTTCTGCCACTGCACAGGTGCAAGAACAGTTAATGAGCACGCTCGCTCCTTCACGAAGCGGCACCACATTTGGGTTTTTTATATTATTATTATTTTTTTTTTTGAGACCGGGTCTTCACACCTAGCCCAGGCTGATCTTAAACTTGCAGCCATCCTCCTGTCTGTTTCTGGGATTACAGGCATGTGCCACCATGCCTGGCTAGCAACACCACACTTTGTGCTGTGTCTGCTTGCGTGCGCGCACACACACACACACACACACACACACACACACACACACAATTTTCCCTTGATTTTTTTTTTTTTTTTGAGACAGGATCTTTCTATGTAGTCCAGGCTGGTCTTGAACTCACAGCGATCCTCCTGCTTCAGCCTCCTGAGTGGTGGGATTACAGGCATGTGCCACCATGCCAGTTGAAATTTCCAAGTTTGAACAGCATTCTTCCGGGAGGGCCTGGCTGCTTGGCTCTGCACTGCTCCCCTAGTCTCCAGTGCTGGGTGGACAGGACT
The DNA here is from genome assembly GCA_004027595.1 of Dinomys branickii. Lineage (NCBI taxonomy): Eukaryota > Metazoa > Chordata > Mammalia > Rodentia > Dinomyidae > Dinomys > Dinomys branickii. The sequence goes on from PVLD010024181.1 coordinate 4,145, forward strand.
AAGAGTAAAAATGTCCCATGGGTGATGAGGCACGTTAATGACACCCTGGTTCTGCAGCATGGGGCTTTGGTTTGCCGGGACAAGAGGCTCAGGAGGTCCCTGGTCACTCTTTGAGCTCAGCGAGGACAGGTCGGGCTCAGCACTACTGGGCTCAGGACAGAGGCCGGCGTTTGCGGCCCCTCCTACTCCTGCACGTTTCCCAGCGTCCCCCTAATGTTTTGGGAGGGCGCCGACCTGCGCCGGCCCTCTCCGGCCCTAGAGCAGGTGAGGGGAGGTGCACCAGTGTGAGGCCACCGTGTGCAGTGAGCACGTCTTACCACCAGGTGGCGCTGCTGGTCCGCGATGGGGAGCACTGGGCCCTTGAGAGGCGCTGTGTGGGGCTTCGTGGATTTGGGGTGCTCCAGGGGCCTTCCATCCTGAGGGATTGGGCGGGACCCTTCAGGCCAGCACAGGTACAGGCAGAGAGCTGAGCCGGGCGGCTCGCGTCCTCCCAATCCCACCCCGGAGGAAGCAGACCGGCGGTGACTGTAAGCTTGGGATTGCAGGTGCTGAGGCTGGGCCAGGAGCTTGAGGCGGGTTTAGGGTGAGGCCAAGGGGACTGGGGCAGAGAGGAGGACGGAGGCCTGGGCACGACTGGAGGGCGGGGGGCTGGCCAGAACCCTGAGGCTGGGGGTGCGGGGCGGGACATCTGTCACAGTGGGGCCTCCAGGTGAGAGGGCTGGCCCGTTAGGTCAAGCGGGTCTGGGCCCAGGGCCAGCCCCGTCCAAGAACAGCCCCCACAGGTCTGCCTGGCCAGGCTCTGGTGCTGGCTCCCAGGGGCACATGGGCTCCTTTGTTTTTAGACAAGATGGTGCTGAGTTGTCCAGCCTGGCCTCAGGGTTGCGGTTCTCCTGCTTCAGCCTCCCGAGTAGCTGGGAATACAGGCCGGCACTCTTGGGCCTTGGGTCCCCAGTCCTCCTGCAACACAGTGTTGGGGACAGAGACAGAGCTCTGTGCTGAGCAGCGCCAGGCTCCCTGGGCCCCGGTTGCTAGTCTGTGGCAGGAGGGCTCAGTGTGGTCTCAGCAGCAGGGGCTGAGGGAAGCTCAGGTGTGGGGTGCAGGGCTGAGCCGGGCCGGGCCTGCATCTGGCTCCATGTGGAGTCTGTCCTCCGCCAGCTGTGCGGCAGGGTGGTGCGTCCCATGCCCAGACTGGGATCGGTGGTGACGCTGGGCCCCATCACCAGGCTGTCTGTTCCTGTAGGCACCTGGCCACCCCTCAGCGAGGCCCCCCCCCCGGCCTGCCCCGCCCGCCTCACCCCCTCATCTGGGGGCCTCGCACCCCACTCCAGCTGGCTGGAAGTCTATTAATATTTCAGTTTGATGAATTAAAGATTCTTTTCTACCCTCCTCCTCCTGATGTCCCAGGAGGGAATTAAAAGCACATCTGATCCAATCACATCCATTAGAATGCAGCCCACGAGGGCAGGCGCTGGCGGGTGTGGGCTTTTCTTCCTCAGCCGCCTTGTCCTCTTTGGGGGGTCTGCGCCAAGGAGGAGGACAAGGAGGGGGAGGGAGGGGAAGGGGAGGAGGCGGTGCAGCGGCTGCTGTGGACTGGCTGCTGCCTGAGGGCAGGGATCGGTGGTGCTCAGTACTCAAAGGGTACCTATGGGCTGGCCATACTGCTGTGACTTCCGGCCCGGGACGCACCCAGACCCCTCCCTGCCATGCCCCGTCCTTGCTGGGTCAGCCCAGATTCCCTGGCCCCGTGTGGGGAGCTTTAGATTCAGCCCGAGCCCACTGATGGATGAGCTCGAAGTCCCTGTCCCTGCCTCACCCAGGTGGGGCCTCGGCTGCCCCTCCCCGAGTCCTCCACTCCTGCCCAGCTGGGTGGCATCACCTGTCACCTGTCTGTTCCTCCTGGGGCCCAGCACGCTAAGGAGCAGGCTGGCCACCGGGCTGAGGCTGACGGCAGGAGGCCTTTGAAATGTGAATAGTATTTTGACACCCGGGCTTGTGACGTCCACCCTAATGACACTTGGCTGTGCGCTGACAGCCCCCGGACATGTGGGGACAGTGAGATGATAAGTCGCTTTAAAGTGTGTCGTGGCAAAGTGGCTGGAAAATCCTGTCTCAGGAAAAAGAGAGAAAGGGAAGCAGCAGGAGAAAGCGGCAGTCGGGAAAAGGAGCGAGGTGCCCCTGGGCACGTGGCCCTTCCTTTGTCTAATGGGACCGTTCTGGGAGCGCTGACCATACTGGACGCTGCTGCGCGCGTCACAGCCCCGCGGAGGGTCCTGCTGCTCAGCACGGCCGTGCCCGCGTCGGGGAGCAGCTGCAGCTCCTCCGAGCTCTGCTCCGTCTCCAAGGCCTAATCCAAGTGTCACCCTTTTGGAGGCCCCTGCTCCGTGGCCTCACTTCAGGTCTCCTACAGGCTTGGGGCAGCCCCAGGTGCTGGGGGGCTCGGCTGAGACCTGCACACCTGGGACCTCTCCCTTGGAGGCCACTTTCTGAATGGGACTCTGCCGCTTCTTGGCCCCCCAGGCCTGGGGCTGTGCTAGGCCAGAGCTGGGCCACTGAGCCACCCCATGCCTGCTCCCCCTCGGTCCTCCTTTCCCTGGGCGGGAGGCAGATGGGGGAGGCTGCGTCTGGCTTCTCCGTCCCCACGTACACAGCCTCCCCCTGCATTTCCTCCCTCTCTGGCCTTGTGGGTGGGGAAACTGAGGCTGAGGACAGGAAGAGGAGGTGTCATCTTCCAGTCAGGGCACTCTGGGGCGGCAAGTGGAGACGCTGATGGGCCTTGCTCCTGCCCTGCTCCCAGGCGCCTCCTCTGGGAGCTGCGTCCCATCCCTGGCTGCCCTGGGCGGCAACAGAGGACGTAGATGGGAAGGTGCCATACACGCAGGTAGCCTGGGCCATGTGGGACAACGTGGCCTTTGGGGCCGTCACGTGTGTGACAAGCGTGGGGCAGGAAACCCCACTGAGCAGGCCTGCTGGCCACCTGCCCTGTGGGACAAGCAGATTGTCGGGGCTCCTGGGAGTCTCTCTTGCTGTGGGGAACACTTTCCAGTCTACCTGGGGTGAGGCCGGGCGGTAGGGACTCCCAGGCACACTGTGGGGATGGTTGTACCGGGGTTCCCAGCCAGGGCGCTCAGCCCCTGACTCCAGCCCTGGCGCCTCCTCCGGCATCTGCAGGGTGACTTGTGGCTCCCTGGGGCCTGGGGCCTCTGCGTGCTCTCCCTGCCGCTGGCTCTTCATCCTGGAAATGGCTGGCAGGGACAGTTATGTGTACACAGACACCCCCGTCAGATGTCCCAGCCAATGGCCTGGCTGAGGGGAATCAAAATGGAAAACCATCAGGCAGAATCGAAGATACAGGTTTGTGGGTGTGAATTGCCACTGCAGCAGGTCAGGTGCTGTGTTCCTCCCTACAGAGGGGGAATAAGCGCTTTAGGGAGGCATCGGCCACAGCAAGAGGGAGCTGGGTCAGACCTCAGGAAGAACTTCCAGGGCACAGAGGTATAAAACATAATCTGCCTCTTCCTCTTCTTCCTTAGCCTTTTCTGCTCCAGTTTCAAGAAGTTGTCCCTCTTTCCCCAGGGCAAGCCCATCATGTACACAGGGGCTAGAACTCCCACCCTGAGCAGAGCTTGGTGGTGCAGGCCTATAACACCAGCACTCTGGGAGGCTGAAGCAGGAAGATCTCAAGTTTGAGCATGGCCTGGGTAATTTAGTGGGACCCTGTCTCAAAAGAGAAAAAAATAAAATAAAAAGGGCTGGGGGTATAGCTCAATGTAAAGGCCCTAGATTCAATCCCCAGTATTAAAAATAAATTCCCACTCTGCTTACCCCACCAGTCAGCCTCCTGTAAAGGTTTCAGAACGGAACTCCCTTCAAACCTCAGAGTCCTCTGACTTCTGGCCAGCCCTGATCTCACAGATGGGAAGACCAAGGCTCAGAGGGGCTGGGGACACATGTCATGGCCCCTAGCACAGAAGATGCGGTCTCCTAGCTCCTAGCCCTGTGCAGCAGAAGAGCAGGAAGGATGGCAGGGTCCCAGCGGGGCTGCAGGCTGGAGACCCGCACCCTGGCCAAGCTCACAGACTCAGCCATCTGCCAGTTGGCAGCGTTTCTTTTTTTAATATCTGAAAAATCCAGCCTCCAGCCTCAGCCACACAGCTGCGGGGCGTGGGGGCAGGAGAACTGTGACCAGACCCTCGGACCCAGGGCTGGGCCACGCAGCGGGTGGCTCTGTTAGCTTTGCCCTCTGTTGGCTGTGGCCTGCGTCACAGCCCAGCATTTGTCCAACCACCCTAGGACACTGCAGGTTGTGTTCTGTGCTAAGAACCACTATGGTCCCCACTTACGGGCTCTCACTAGGACTGTGCTGCATATTTTAGGTCCTTTTCACAACCAGCTTATAAGTCAGGCCCTGGCACCAGCCTGTGTGCTGCCAGACTCTGCGTGAGCTGGAGCCAGGACCCCCATCTTCTGGTCCGACTCAGCCTCAGGACATGGTGTGTCCCTTGTCCAAACCCAGGCTGTCTGTCTGTGCATGCCCAGCATGGACAGCTCTGCAGACAGGAAGCTGGGGGCCTCGGACAGGCGACCTATGCACGCTGGTGCCCCAAGGATTCTGCCTTTCCAAGAACTACCGGAGTCCCCTGCAAGCTCAGCATGGCACACACGTGGCCAGCATGGCTTTCCCTCCTGTCTCTACAGAGCGCTTCCTGCCGGGCCAAATGGCCAAGGGGTGTGTGCAGCCCTTGGGGGTGGGATCATGCTCAGTCTGGTGTCTTCCCAGGGCTGTGGCGTAGAGGGTCTCAGGATTGTTTGTTCACATGCGCGCACACACACACACACACACACACACACACACACACGGTGCGAGTGAATCAATGAACTGATTGGGTAAATGAGACATGTATTCAGGCCATTACATGCGACAGCAGAGAGTACAGGCTTTGCTCACAGTTACTCATTCACCAAAACGCCCCTGGAGCTCACTATGGTCCAGGCACGGTGCCCGGCACTGGATGAAAGATGGTGAACGAATGTGGCTCTGGCCTGCAGAGTGAGGCCCACTGTGCCCAGCCCCGAGAGCCCTCTGATCTAGGGATGGTTCTCTGTGGGAATCAGGTCGGCCAGTGAGGGGACAGAGTGGCCCAGGCTTAGCCACGAACAAGGTGGCACAGGAAGTCCAGGGCCCCCTGGGAGGGAGGCCCAGCCGGCCTCTCCTGCTCTGCTGCCGCCACTCTCTGCCCCAGTGCCCTGGGGCTGTCTGTGCACCCTGCCCGAGACAAGGACAGTCACAGTCAGGGCTCTAATTGAAACCACTTCTGCAGTCTGCGCTGCTATGCTTGCGCCATCCTAACAGGACCGCCTGGCAGGCTCCTGCCTCTTCCCGGTCTCCTCTCCAGCAGAGTCTCTGCTGAGATTTTCCCTGACCCCCTGGGAAGGAGCGCTGCTGAGTGCAGCTTCTGGGCCCGGCTGTCTCCAGGGTCCCTGCTGCGCTGCCAGGCCACCTGTTACACTTTGCAAACCAGTGCTGCAGTGAGCTTGCTGGAGACCCGCTCTCCCCTGGGGGCGGGGAGTGGTGGGGTACTGGGTGGACAGGGGTTTCCCTTCCCGTCCATGTTAGGAGACCTGGGCAAGTTGAATCACCTCAACGGCTCTCAGTACCCCCCCCCCTTTGCATAGGATTGAACCAGGAGCGGTGGGATGCACACAGGAACACGCCACATGGGGGCACACGCCACGTGCGCCCAGGTAGGAGAAGTGGCCCTGTGGTGGGGCTCTGGTGTTACCCGGGGTGGGAGCCGTGCGCTCTTGGCGTCCCCGAGCTCTGTTGTACTTTGTGTGTGTGTGTGTGTGTGTGTGTGTGTGTGTGTGTGTGTTCCCTGAACCTCGATCTGCGGGCTGAGAAGGGGTCTCCCCCATATCTTCGGGTCAGTGGGCTGGTGCGCGCGCGGGGAGCTGGGGGACAGGGGCTCCCGGAAGAGGGCGACATTGGGGTGCGGCGGGCGGGGGGAGCAGCTGGCGGGCGGGTGGCGGCGACGAGAGCCCCGGCCTTCCGGAGGTGGGGGTGCGGGTGGGGTGGGGGCGCCCAGGTGCTCTCTCTTTAAAAGGCCGGCGGAAGCACCGCGCGCCCGGCCCGTGCCCGCCGTGCAAACTTGCGGCCCGGCTGCGCCTCCTCGGTGCGGCGCCGGCCCCTGCCGCCCGCGCCCCGCCCTCCCGCAGCCTCCTTTCGCGCTGCCGCCTCGCGCTCCGTCTCCGCTCCCTCTCCTGCTCGCTCTCCGGCGCGCTCTCTCGCGGGCTCGCTCGCATTTTTTTTTTGCGCTGCCGCCGCCAGGCGCCCGCACTCGGCCGGCTGCTCCTACTGGCGGCTCCTGCCCCGCTCCCTGCCAGATCGGGAGCCCGTGGCCGGATCCCTCTCCCGGGCCGCCTGCAGCGCGCTCTCCGGTTCGGACGCGGGCTCTGCGGCGGCAGCAGGAGCAGGGCTCGCCGCCTCCCTGCTCGTTCTCGCCGGAGCAGCCGCCGATCGCCAGCCGAGCGACCGCCAGCGCATCCCCGCCGCGCCAGGGACTCCGGGCGGCTCCTTGCGGGGCTGGGTCCGCAACGTTAGCGCCTCCCGCCGCGGCCCGGGCTCCGGGCACCGCGAGAACCGAGCGCCCGGCCATCGCCTCCCCGCACCTCCGAGGCAGCGGGACGCGCAGCCGACTCCACCGCGGCTGGAGCTCCGCGGCGCGCGGTGAGTTGTGGCCCTGGGGGCGCGGGGAAAGGGGGCCGTGCCCTCCGGCCTCTGGGGCGCGGGCTGCGGTGAGGACACCGGGGCTGGGAAGGTGGCCTCTGGCGAGCTCCCGCTCTCCAGGTGCCAGGAGGTGGGCCGGGGAACCGGAGCCCTGGGGCTGGAGGGCGCGGGCCCAGAATGGGGGTCTCCCCTCGAGGCTGGGGCCACCTCTCCGGACGGCCCTGAGGGTGGGAAGGGACACCGCTGTTTTGTTTCTTTGCAGGTCTGGGGGAAAGTAGTGTGTGTGCACAGGGAGGGTCAGGCTCCAGCGGCGGAGGGTCGTGCCAGCTCCCGGTGGGGGCGGTGGCATCAGGCGCCAGGGCAGGGCCGCCGGGCGCGGGAGGTATCTGCACCTTTTCCGCGGTCAGCAGGCTGGAGGGCAGCGCCAGCCTCGCGCACCGCGGCTGCTTCTCCGGCCGCAGCTCCGGGTCCGGTGCCCGCCAGGCGCCGCCTTCGCCGCGGCCGGAGCCGGGCAGCTGCTGGCCCGCAGCCGCAGGCTTGGTGGGGCGGCGCTGCAGGGCTGGGTCTCCCCGCGCCCCGGGACCACAGGATCAAGCTTGTCCCGGACTCTCGGAGAAGCCCGTGCCTCCCTGAGACCGCCTGTGCCCCAGCCCCTCGCGCAGCCCAGCCGTGCGGTTCCGAGTGCGCTGTGCGCGCGCCCCGCGCGCGGGGGGAGGTCCCCGCGCGGGGTGGGTCTTCCCCGGCGCCCCCGGGCGGCAGGTGTCCCCTCCCCGCGTGGGGGCGGGGCCGGGAGCCGAGGGCCGAGACGCGAGAGCCGCCCCCGCAGCCCAGGGTCGCGGGGGGCTGTTTGTGCCTGTTTGTGCCGAAATCCGACCGCGGCGGCAGGGAGTCCTGAGCCTGAACGTTCGAGCGCCCCCTGCCCCTAGGCCCCGAGCGACACCCCGCCCTTGGAATGGCGCCCCCTGCCATTCTCGCTGCTAGTGAGGGAGAAAGCTGGCTTGGGGGCCATGGACTGAGCTGGGCTTGCGGGGCTGGGGTGCCCGGAGCCCGGTCTGTCCAAGTGGTGGCCGCCCTGGGGAGGAAGGGGTGGGGTGTGTGCATCCCCATCACAGCCCCCCCCAGTGTGTGTGGGGACTCACAGGGGCCAGGGACCGAGCCTCACATACAGCCCGCAGCCCGGGGTGCAAGGGAGGGACGTTGGCTGCCCGCGCCTCTTCAGGACCGGTCCCAGCTGCCCCGCATGCTCCGGGCCTCAGGCTGTGTGCTTCGGGCCGAGAGCTTTCCTGAGGGGCCGGGGACTTGAGGGGACCCTCCCGGGGAGCAGAGAGCACTCTGCAGAGAGTCCCGCAGTCTCTTGGGTTGGAGGCCCCGCGAGGGGGCTCAGAGCCCTTGTCCCTCTGCCTGGTCCCACAGGACCCCTCTCTGGAGGCCCCGCTGGCCCTGGGCACAGTCCGTCTGGGTCACAACGGCTTTTGGGGACTTGCGGCCGTGCTCGCCCCCGGGATGGGCACGCCTGCCTGTTAGCCGGGTGACCGTGTCTCCCCTTCCCCTGGTGTTGGTCCGTTTGGATTTAAGCTCCCTCCACTTGCCAGCATCTTCCTTCACACTTGCAGGGACAGGGCACCTGAAGAAGCTACCCCGCCCCCAAGTTAGCAGCGCTTAAACCCAAAGAAGGCTGGGGTGGAGTGCTGCGGGCAGGCGGCCAGCCAGGGCCCAGGTGGGAGCGGGGGGAGGAGGCGGAGACGTCAGGAGGGGCGCGGAGCCCTGGCCTCCTCCGACTCCTCCTCCGCCGCCGGCGCCCGCTCCCTCTTCCTCGACCTGCATCTGGGTCTCTTCGGCTTTCCCTGCTGGAGGCCTGACATGTCTGGGAGGGAGCTGGGGCCCCGCCCAGGGAGCTGCTGCAAGGGTCAGGGACCGGTCCAGGGCCCAGACTGGGAAGGACCCTGAGGGGTCTGTAGCCCAGGCTGCAGGCTTCTGGCCACACCCGTCCCACTGCCAGCACAGCTGGTGGGAAGCGACCAGGATGGAGGACTCCTGAGCGCTGTAATTATAGTCGATGGATGGACGTGTCCTCCGCCTAGACAAGCGTGGAGCTGGCAGCCCCTAATTACCTCCCACCCTGAGGCATCTGTCCACCCCTGCTGTCCTCCTCTGCTGGGCCTGGAACCCAGCTTTCCAGTGGGCAGGCCCGGCTGGTAGCCTGGGCAGCGAGTGGGGCCTGCCAGCTGCTGGCTGGAAGGTTATCTCACTTCTGCAGAGTGGCAGCCACCGCCACTGCCGCCTGCAGGAGGCCTGGGGGTAGCTGGCCTCTGGGCTCAGCCCTCCTGGCTGAGGCTGGCAGAGGGCTGACCAGAGGGAGGAGGCCGAGGGGCTCACCCTGGTGGGCAGCTGGGCTGGAGCAGGGGACTCCGGCTCTGTCTCTCGCGTTTCCACGAGTGTCAGCTCTGCCCTAGATAGCTGGGCCCATCAGCACACTGCCTTTAGCCTGTGTGGCACGGGCTGCTCCCGCCCCCTCTGGGTGCTGCTCCTGCCTCGTCCAGCCTTTGGGCTGGGGGCTCCTCCTTCCCAGCCAGCTTCCTTTTGCCTGGAAGCCCAGAGTCCCATGCGCTGGGGGCTTCTCCCTCTCTCCCTGCCTGGCTGCCCCAGCAGGGCCTGTAAAAGTAGAACTTACTTAGGGGCAGGTGAGGAGCCCAGCGGGGGGTCCTGGTCACTTGTCGCTGCCTCCCAGCCTGCCTGGCTTCTCCCTGTTTCTCTCTGTTCCTTGGAAAAAAAATGAGCATCGAAAGGGTCATAAAAATCACCCCTTAAATTAAAGCTGATGACGCCCGTTGAAATGTTTTATTATGAGCCTCACCATGGAGCAATTTCACAGCAGCAGTGAGGCATAAATATAAGTGTACACATGTATATTAAATAAATTGGGGAACTCGGCATATAATGACATTATCAGGACCCCATTCAATTAAGGTTGATATTATCTGCAGCATTTGGGAAATGACAGCCTGTAATGACAGCCCCAGGCTTTGGGGGCCTGGTGACAGTGTTCTAGTTAAGCCACCGGCTCTGCTGGAGCAGGCATTGGCTGCTGGTCACTATGATCAGCCCGAGGTGACGGGAGTGGACATGAACCCGAGACATCTCAGCTGGCTGCTCCCGGGACTTGGGGTACCAGCGTGGGGACCAGAGCCCTGGGTTCAGTGTTCCGCACTCAGGCCCTGGCCACCATTCTGCTCCCTAGGGTGACAGAAACACCCTGGGACCTGCTTTCTGGCCAGGCCAGGACAAAGCACTGTCCTTGCGTTGGGACCTTTTCAGGTTTGCACGTAGAAGTGAAGAGTGAAGCAACCTGGATTCTGGCTGCTGGTGGCTTCTTGGATGTTGCTGTGGGCCACTTCTCGGTGCATGGCCCTGGGGTGGTGCAGGGTGGGGAATTTCACCCGAGTGCGGCTGTGCCAGGCAGGGGAGTTGGGTAGACTTTCTGGCTAAGGCAGGGGCCACATTGTTTGGAATGATGTGGGGGGCTGGGGCGCTCTGGGTGAAGGAGGGGGACCGGAAGAGGGCGGAGAGGAGAAGGCGGCATTGGTGGCAAAGCCCACAATAGCACCAGCTGTGAACAAAGACACCTGCCCACTTGGGTCTTGTGCTGAAAAGCTAGGGAGGGTGGGGTGTGGGGCAGGGCTTGGGGTGGAAGGAGAGGCCTGGGCACCACTGTGGGCTTGGGAGAGGGAGAGGTCAGTGCTTGATGTTTTGGGCTGAGCGCCTGGGTTCCAGGGCAGAGGGGGCTGGTGCTGCAGTGGCTGGTTCTGGCTGACGCAGGCGCGTACAGCCTGCAAGGTGGCTGCTACCCTGGGCCTTGGCTCCCTCTTGGCACGAGCCTCTACCCGTAGCGTGCTCCAAGATCTCTGGGAGCCCTTCACGGCTCCGACCACATGGTGGCCTCTGGGCCCTGCTTCGATCTGACCAGGCTTCTCTAGCTGCATCTCCTCTTCATCCTCTCTGTCTCCCTGTGCCACTCTGGCTGGTCCTTAACCCTGAAGGTGAAGCCCATGTCCACCTGAGGGCCTTTGCACCCGCTGTCTTCCAGCCTGGTTGTGCCTCTCCCAGGTATCCTCGGGGCCTTCGCTGCTTTCCTTCATTGAGAAGTCACCTCCACAGGCGTTTGTCCCACCATCTCAGAGGACAGGACACGCAGTAGGTGCTGTATCACATGATCCCGGCAGAAGGGGTCGTAGTCTGCACTCAGCCCAAAGGAGGCCATCAGAATTTGGTGCTAGGCCTGACCCCTTGCTGTGGCCCAGAAGCGCTGCTCAGGCCTCTATGGTTCCACTTCAGTGGGACTGCAGTGCTGGCACTGGCTGGGGACCTGGCCTGTCATTTACTGCACACCTGTGCCTGATCTCTGGGTCATACGGGGTTTGCAGGGATTCGGAGATGCTCGCTGTGTTTGTAGCAGTGTGAAGTAACAGCCTGCGAGGGCCTGTGACGTTGGCTGCAGGGGCAGGAGATATCAGGAGTTGGGGCGATCAGCATAGGCTTCCTGGAGGAGGGGGTGCTCAGCTGCTGCTCAAGGGGCAGCGGAAGCAGGGGCCCTTGGTTTAAAGTTTTCCTCCTTAGATTCCCCTGGCATCGAGCTAAGGCACTGTTTCCTTCTTCGCGCCCTCGCTCCCTCCTTCCACATGTGTTTCCTCTGCATCCCACTCTCTGCCTGGACAGAACCAGCCACCTCCAGATCAGGCCTGGCTGGCACAGAGCAGGGGGACTGGCTTCCAGAACTTGTAAGGATTCCAGTCCAGGCTGGTGAATAGACCCTGCTGCTGGGGTTGGAAGGTGTGAGCTGGTCGCACAGCTGGGACTCACGGGGACAGCTGGGGGGTGAACAGGGCTTTGGATGACAACCTGCTTCTTGGACATAGGCCCATCCCCTCTGTAAAGGTGTCCAGCAGCGAGCCGCAGCTCTGCCCAGCTGAGGGGTGACAGAGAGGGCTGCGGGAGGAGGTGGGGAGGACTCTGGTTCCCCCTCTTCCCTTTTGGGGGACCTGTGGCTTCCCCCTTGGCTAGGAGAGCTGAGAGGTGGGTGATACAGGCTCTAAAGGTTCAGACCTGGCCCCGCCAGTCACCATCCTTGCTGCCCAAACTGTCCAAACACGGGGCCCAGCACAGGGCTGTGGCGGGGAAGGGGCCTCCAGCAGGCTGAGGGAGACCAAGCGGCCTGGGGTGGCTGTCAGAGAGCACGGCCTCCCTCCCGGCCGCGCCCAGCCCCCGGAAGCAGAGGTGCAGGGCCCGTCCTGCTGCCTCTATTTATTTGCCGTTTATTCTGGTGTTTGGGTTTGGTTCTATGTCACTGGCTTTGGAAGAACAGGAAGCAGCTGAGCGGAGAGTAATTGGAGGTTTAGGGCCTCACAGTTGTCCTCTCGGCTCAGCTGTTGAGCTGTGGTTGGGCCCTGGCTGGAGAAGCACCCGCTCCTTACGACTTGGGGTGGTCACTGGGGCAGCTTCCTGGGGACCCCCAGCCTGACTGTGGTGGGGTACCAGGTAGCCTGCAACTGCACCCCAGCTCTCCCACATCACATTCATGGAGCAGAATGTTCTGGAAAACGTGTGGCCTGTGACCCGTGGCCGGGTGGAGAAGGCCTCCCCTCCCCTGGCCACTCATCCCTGCTGCCTGCTGCTGTCCTTCAGGGGAGAGGGGAGCCAGGGCGAGCGTGAGGGAAGGGAGAGAGAACCGGCCCAGGCCCTCCTGGGGGGGACAGCGGTTGCCCTCAGTGTTTGCTGGGGGGCACCTCCCCCAACTGCCCCAAGTTTCCGCTTATTTTGGAATTGGGGTGTCTAGACCCTGGGGTAGGGGAAGGAATTCAAAAAACCCTGCCCCACCCGCCCACCACGCCCTGTGCCAGGCGGTGTCTCGGGAAGGAGGCACGGGTGGCGTCCGCCCCCAGCAGCCCTCAGCCTCTGCTCTCCTGGCGCCTTTCACTCAGGGTATTTTTACTTTCCCTTGTTCCCATTACACGATCAAAGGAAGGAGGGAGGCTCACAGAGGCGGTGGTTTGCCCGGCTCTTTGGAGGAGCTGGGGAGAAGCAGCCCAGGTAGGAGCGAGGTTGGCGTGGGGTCTGACAGGTCGGCTGCACCCTCAGGGCTCGTGATTCTACTCCCGCGGGTCTTTGCTTTTCTCTCTTCCAAGGCCTGTGTGTGTGTGTGTGTGTGTGTGTGTGTGTGTGCGCGCGCACGTGCACGCACGTGTCCAGCTGTGGCCAGGCCTGAAGCAGAAGCCAGTGTTGAACCCCCCACGAAGGCTCTGGGAGTCATGATGCCATAGGTCCCCAACTCCTGGGAGGCAGCCAGGCCTCCCTGCAGTGTGTAGGGCCTGAGCACATGGGGAAGTAGCTGGGGCACCTTCCTTGTCCCCAGCTCCATGTCACTTGTCAGCACCCATCCCTCAACTTTCCCATCTGTGAAATGGGCATAAAATGCCACGTAGCTCATAAATACAGTGCTAGTGTGGTGTCAGGGCCACAGCAGGGTGGGGGTCATTGGCTGTCACCCTTCTGAGGGGCACGGGCATTGTCTGGTCAGGACATCACTCCCTGCCCTCAGTGGGATGCTCGCGTCTCTGCACCCTGCTTGAACATGGGTCACATGTGACAACTAAAAATATGCCCGATGGGCAGTGTGACCCCAGATGGGTTTTGTTCCAGCCTACCCATTTTACAGATTTGGAAACCAAGGGCCAGGAGAGCTGTACTCACTCCAGCGCCAGGGCAGTGGCAGGACTGTGAGTTGCTGGTGCTTCTTTACCGTCTCTTCTGGATTGTGTGGAATGTAGCAGTTAGTACCCTACACCCTCCCCCAGCCCCCTGGGAGAGTGATTCACAGTGTCACCACTCCCACCCTGAATTTCAGCAGCTCTGAGGGGTGAGAAGTGTCTTGGGCTTCCTGGGTCCCCTCAGTGTCCCTGGTGCTGGGATTGCCGTGTGACTTCAGGGGAGTGGTGTGATGTCTCTGGGCTCCTGGCTCACCTGCAGCATGGGGCCAGGGGAATGAGCAGCCGTGTTTTCGGCCTCCGAGGAGTTGGGGGTTGGAAGTAAGGTGAGAGTCCCCCGGGTCAGAGGAGAGCCCAGAAGCTGGGGCGGGCCTGGGGGCTACACCCGCTTCCCCTACCCCTGGGCCAGGACTGGAGCCGCAGGGCCTCTGTGGGGAGGGTGGTGGGCTGGGTGGGTCTGGCTCTGAGCCCACCTAGTGCTGTGATGGAGGCTCCTCTTGGAGCTGCCTGGGGGAACTGAGGCAGGAACAGACAAGTGGCTTGCTGACCTCCGTTGGACCAGCCTGTGGGGAGGGGCCTTGGGGTGGCCTCTGGTGAAGTCCTGGCTCAGCTTTAAGCCTTCTCCCTGTGGTCTCCTGAGAGGAAGGAGGGAGGGCAGGCGGGTGGCCACAGGCTCCCAGCAAGGAGGAGGCCGGTGCTCGAAGGAACCCCCCGGGGAAATTAGCCCAAATTAGCAGTGCGAATGAGGAAGAGCTGGTGTTCTCTCCTCTACCCTTGCAGATAAATATTTAATCACAACAACAATGATAATGACGACGATCATAATAATGCGCACTGGCTCAGGCGGTAACCCGAGCCCGTGTCAGAAGGAGGAAGAGGGTGGGGGGCGATGGGGGAGAAAGGAGAGGTGGGGGGGTCTGGCAGAGGACCGGGTAGGGAGGGTACGGGGGTCCTGGCCTGCTCTCCCAGCTGCCCACCCTGCAGCCTCAGGGCTGCTTTCCATTTCTTCCCAGCGGGCCTTGCGTGCCTTCCCAGGGCCCCAGGGAACCAGGCACTAGTGGGCACTCTGTTGCCAACCTCACTGAGTTCTTGGGCCTCAGTTTCCATTTCTGTACAATGGGTTGGGCCTGGTGGGGCTGGCTTCCTGCTCACCTTGTGTGCTGTTGGAGGAAGGCCCTGGTCCTCCCTGCCTCAGCTGCTATTCATGAGGGTGGTGCTCTGTGCTCTCGGCCTCCAAGGGCAGTGGGCACAGGCCCTGGGGAGTCTTGAAATGTGACCTAGTTTCTCCTCCAGCTCTCCCATTTCAACCAGAGTTTAGCCGCAGCCAGGAGGAAACCAAGTGGAGATTTATGGAGTCTTTGGCGAAACCTCAGCATCTCTCCTAGGCTCCCGATGGGAGATCAGAAGAGCTAATGTCTTCTCCGGGCTTGTGTGTGATATTCCCTCTCCCCCCTCTCGCCCTTCCTCAGGTTGGTAGGAGGAGAGGATCAGAGCCGTCTACTCCTTGATGCCAAGCTACGCCAAGCTAGGAGCTCTCTGCCCTTCCCACCACTGTCCACTGGGACCAGGCCTGTGGGACTCGGGCTCGAGGGTCTGTGCGTTGCTGCAGTCCCAGCTGCTGGCCGCCGTGTGCGGGCCCGGACCTTGTGGGCCCCTGAGCTCTGCCCGGGTGCCCAGAGGGAAGCGGGACAGCCCTCCGTCATGGCTCACCCTGCTTGGCCGCCCTGCTGCTGAAGCCGCCCTGTGCATGTGTGTCCAGGTCGTGGGGCCAGGGGCCTGCCAGGCCTAGGAGCTCGGCCCCCTGTTCATGGGTCTCTAGGGCCTTCCGAGATGCCCAGGAAGGGGGGCTGGGGCTGGCGGGGGGCCCAGCTGCCCCTCTGCCTGCTCCTAAGCCTCTACTGCCCCTGGGTGCCTCCCTCCCTGGGGAAGCCCAAGGGCCACCCGCACATGAACTCCATCCGCATCGATGGGGACATCACCCTGGGCGGCCTGTTCCCTGTGCACGGCCGGGGCTCAGAGGGCAAGGCCTGCGGGGAGCTGAAGAAGGAGAAGGGTATCCACAGGCTGGAGGCCATGCTCTTCGCCCTGGACCGCATCAACAATGACCCAGAGCTGCTGCCAAACATCACGCTGGGCGCCCGCATTCTGGACACCTGCTCGAGGGACACCCATGCCCTGGAGCAGTCCCTGACCTTCGTGCAGGCGCTCATCGAGAAGGACGGCACGGAGGTCCGCTGTGGCAGCGGCGGGCCCCCCATCATCACCAAGCCCGAACGTGTGGTGGGTGTCATCGGTGCTTCGGGGAGCTCAGTCTCCATCATGGTGGCCAACATCCTCCGCCTCTTCAAGGTCAGTGCTGGAGGGCCCCTGCCGGCAGCCCCAGCCCTCGGAAGACGGCTGGCTCGCTTCTCTTCTCTTCCTGCCTCCAAGGAGAGCTGGTTGCCCCAAGCAGTGCCCTGGCTTGAGGGCCTAGTGGTGCGGCTGGAACCGGGGCTTGGGCAGCGCGGCATCCGTGCCCTGGCGCTGACCATGGTTCTGAAGCAGCCCCGCCCGTGAGGCCTGCGAGGATTCTGCTCCTCCGCAGGGACCCACAGGCTAGGAGGCAGAATGGGGACAGCAGGAGGACACAGGCAGACAGATGAAAGGATAGACCGGAGGATACAGACCGAAGGGCTGGCGGATACCAAGACAGGACGGGAATAGGGATATTGGAGATTGCCAGGGAGAGAAAGCAAGACTTTTGTTTTGATGTTGTTTTTAAACAATTGCACTTCCCAGAAAGATGTTTCTCTTCTGGGTCGTCCCTGGTGGCCCTCGTGCCCCACCCCATGGTCACAGGCAGAGAACATGTCCTCGTTCTGGGATGGGGTGTGGGGCTGTGCAGCCCGCAGAAAATACAGATGAGGCGAACAGGCCTAGTGCGGGTAGCAGGCTGAGCTTCTGGGCCAGGGCCTGGGCCCTGCACCCCTTCCCTCTCTGCCACGCGCCTTCCCTCCTCCCTGCACACCTTTCTCCCCGCCTCTGAGCCCCGCCCTGCCCCCTCCTGATCCTCCCTTCCTCTGCTGATTTGCAATTCAATTGGAGCCAAGTGCTTCGCTAAGCTGCTAAAACAACCGAAAGCTACTGGGTAGAGAGAAAAACATTACAAGCATTTTACCAATAATTCTGTGCCGGCTTCCCTCTCTCTGAGCTGCCTGGTTTGCTCTGTGTGTGTTTCTGTGTGCGTGGGGAGCAGGGAGAACTGGACAGGAGGGAGGTGCCTCTCTCAGCCTGTGTCAAGATTGTGGCCTTCACGCTTGGCCCCTTCTCCCCTGGGGCCCCAGAGTTGGCAGAGATCTGAGACGACCGCATGGCACCGTGCTTGTGGGGAGAGATGGCTAAGGCTGGTCCCTCTCACCTGGAACCCTTTCTGGAACCCATTTACCCAACTCCCATGATGCTTTTAGTCCTTGGGGGCAGCTCTGGGGACGGGGAGGGGGCGAGGAACGGAGAGGAAGTCGCTGAGTCAGGGAGAGGTGCAGCACTGGGGAGGGCAGGAAAGACAGGTGGTGAGCAGTCGGCCACAGGATCTGGGGGGCAGGATTCAACAGCAGGCCAACCCCTCTCCTGGCAGTCAAGCCTCAAGTGTCTCCGCATGGCCTTGTCCCGGGCTGTTGGTTTTATTTGAGGATCTGAATGAAAACATGATTTTAATTTTCAAACAAATGGATGCCTTATGAAGAATACCAAATCATACGCAGCACTAGATGAAGTAGGTGACCCGAAAGTCCACTCCTGCCAGTGGGCAGGCAGAGCCATCTCGGGGACTGTGCTGTCTCGGGGTTCCCAGGCTAGGCTGTCCCAGGCTGGGCCGGCTGGGTCATCACTTCCACACAGGCCAGAGAGGGGAGGCAGCCTGGGTCGTGAGCAACAGGGACAGTCCTAGGCTCCCTGTCACCCTGTGAGGTGGGGCAGGGTCCCCAGCCTCCTGGAAGCTGTGCTGCAAGAGATGCTGCTGCCAGCAAACGCTCCAAGAATGGTGCCCTGTTCAGTTGTTGGGAACACGGGTGCTCGGGGCCCAGGCAAGCAGTGGCAGCCAATTTGGTGACTTCTGTGCAGCGGTGGCCTCAGGTGACGTGGCAGGGTGAGTATGGGCTAGACGACTGCCCCCCCCCAGCAGCGGGCAGGCCTGGAGGTGGGGACGGAGGGCAGAGGACAGAATGGAGCTGGACAGCTGTGGCCTGCATCCCCTGGGTCCCTTTTAGCAGTTTAGAGCTCCAGGCCTGGGACAAGAGGCCTCAGTAATTGCAGTGATGGGATGAGAACCCTCAAAGCTGCTCATGGAGGCCAAGCGCTGAACTCTGGGAGAGAGGTCGGACGCAGGCGCCGTGTGAGGGGAGGGCGCGGGAGGGTGGGGGACCGGCCCTCAGTGGTCTCCCCAGCCCTGGCCTGTGGGGCAGGGAGCCCGTGACTTACATCCTTGCCTTCCTTCCCACCCGTCCTTCATCCTCACCTCAGCCTTTTCTCGCAGGACAGGGATGACTGGGAACAATTCCTCCCGAAGTGCCTCCCACACCTAGAGGATGTGGCCTGCGCAGTGACACAGAGCGGGCACAGCCCAGGTTCTGGAGCTAGTCATTTACACCCTAGCATAAATGACTGCAAAACCTTTCCCTGGGAATAGCAGTTGTGCAGAAGAAAGAACAGAATGTGGGGTCCTCAAAGGAAGCAGTTTCCTTTCTGGCACCTAGACCTGTGGGAGTGGACAGGAAACCAGAAATCACTTCTCTTCCCACATTCCTGGTCCTTTTTAAATTTTCTTTTTTCTTTCTTTTTTAAACTTTGAGACAGGTTCTTAAATTGCTAAACTGCCTGGGCTGGGTGGACTCCAACTTGCGATGCTCCTGCCTCAGCCTGCCAGAGTGTGGAGATTATGGGCCTGCACCACCACACCGAGCTCCAAAATCCCTTCGAGGCTCTTATTCGTTTTCCAGTGAGAAAACCAAGGCTTAGAGTGGGGAGGAGTCGCATGGTGGGGCTGCAGAATTTGGACTCTGGAGCCAGACTGACAGCCTGGGGCCTGCCCCCACCACCCCAGCAGCTGCCCGCACTTTCTCTGCCTCGGTTTTCTCACTGGTGAGATGAGGTGATCCTGGCCCCAGGGTGGGAATGACGAGCTCGGTTCTGAGCAGGGCCCAGCACGGTGCCTGGCGCACAGTCAGCCTGCAGGAAATGTCACCGCACAGCTTGCGGCTGGGCCTCAGTCAGTGTGAGAGACTCGGCGAGGCAGAAGCGGATGGCGCGGGGGGCAGTGACAGACGGTGACCTTTGTGGCTGATCCTGGAGCGTCCCTGCCATCTGCTCGCCCCTTGTTTTCCTGCCATGAGCCCTGATCTCAGCAGCCAGTGTCACTTTGGATTAGGAGTATCTTCCTGTTGTCACACTGTGGGTGTGGAGGGGCACATGACCCGCGTCCCATTCAGCCCGGACGTGATGTCTTTGAGTCACCCATGGGGTTCTGGGTGCTGTCCTGGCCCTGGTTCCTTTGGAGCAGCTTGGGGGCCACCAGAGTTGGCGTCAAGTTGGTTTCAGCTTTTGCATCTTAGCGGATTCTGCGGCAGGGCCAGCTCCTCCCTGGAGCTGGGCAGAAGCCTCTAGATCCTGTCCCCTCTCCCTGTGGTGTGCTTACAGCCAAGCCCAAGCCATCTTTCCAAACCCAGACTGAGTCTGCTTTCCCTCCTCCAATCTGTTGCGCTTGGATTACAATGCAAACCCCTAGTGCTGCTGAATCTCGGGGTCATGTCTCTCTAGGTGCAGTGCCCAGCGCTCATAATCTTTGAAGTTGCCTATAGATACCATTCTATTTTTTTTTTTTTTTTTTTTAGGGAGACAGGGTCTTGCTATGTAGTTCAAACTGGCCTTGTACTGACTATGAGGTTTGGCTGGACTTGAATTCGCAGTGATCCTCCTGCCTCAGCCTCCCAAGTCCTGAGATTATAGGTGTGCACCATCATGTCCAGTTTAGATACCACCCTATTTTTCAACCTCAGGACCTTTGTACCTGCTCCCCCTCTGCCCACCTGGGATCTCATTTCCCAGTCTGAAGCTGGATCTTTGTCACACAGACTTAAAAGCTTAGAGGCCTCTTAGTTTCAGTTACTCTTGTTTCCTTCCTTTTCTCCCTTAGGGAACTCACCCCCACTGCATTCATGTACAGATTTGTTTATTTTCCTGTTTGTTGTTGGTATCCCTTCTAGACTGGGGGCAGTGGATGACAGTCAGCACGGGGCCACATGTGACTGTGTGTCTTGTGTGTCCGTGAGCTAAGGAAGTTCTTTATATCTTAAATAGTTGGGGAAAAGCCCAAACATGAAGCATCTCACTGTGTGAGAAAGTCCCATGAACCTCACATTTGGGGCTCTATACAGGAAGTGTCATTAGGGAACACCATAGGGCGTGGTGGCTGGGCCACCCCTTTGCTGACCCAGGGCTACCTGGGTGTGTCCCATACGCTGAAACACCGTCTCCAGGCCCTCCCTGCCCACCCCTTGCCGTTTGGTCTCCTGCCGAAGGTGTCGCCTGCATGGTTTCGGAGCTCGCTGTGTAAGTGTTGGAGGGCGAGTGCGGGGCCCTCCCTGGGGTCGTGGAGGTAGAGTGGTTACATTTACACACTGGTTCTTCGTACAGAAAGGACACGGGGCACAGAGAAGCGGAGCAGCGTGCTCAGGACCGCACAGCCAGCAAGCAGCAGACCCTGGGCAGGGCCCAGGCCGTGCAGCGCTGACTTAGGCACCCTCTTCTGACCCTGCTGTCCCATCTCTTGACCACCGGACAGAAGTGCCTTTGGGGCGCAGCTGAGTGCTTCCTGCATGGTTTCTCGGAGCTTCACTTTACTCATCTGTGAAATGTGTGACTCTCAGCCAGAGAGACCCCAGAGCATACAAGGCTCCTAGCAGATGCTCGGGGAAGCTGGTGTCACCGGGACGGGTGTCAGTGGGAGGTTCGGGGCCCCTTCGGTGGGGAAGGAAGGGTGCGGGTCCTGCTGAGGGGAGGGCCGCACCGCCCTCTGCTCTCGTGGCCTCTGTCCCCAGGCCTTGGGGGCCCTGCAGGAGGGACTTTAGTCCCGGGGCCAGGGCTGTGCCTAGATGGAGCCAGGAGGGTAGGGAGGCTCACAGCCCTTCCCCAGGCTGTGCCAGTGGGCAGGGGTTTTGCTCTGGTGGCCCTGATGCCCTGCGAGCACCTGGTGTCTGCCAGCCTGCTCCTCCTGGGAGCCCCAGGGCTGCAGGGTAGAGGGGACGGAGAAGTTGGGCAGAGGCACCAGGTGTCCGCCCTGATGTCCACAGATGGCTCTGCAGAGTCAGGAGGGAGTGGGGGCCTTGGGGGAGCCCTGGAAAGCACTGGGGGTGCTGTGGGCTTCTGCAGCCAAGGAGGCACTGAGGGGACCCTGCTCAAGCTGCGGCATCTTCAGAGGGTGCGGGGTGCTGAGTCCAGGGAGACTTCCAGGTCACACCTGCTGGCTCTGGCTCCCCCTGCCCCTGGCCCATCTGGAGCTCAGTTTACCCATCACAAATGCTCATTAATTCATGCATTCATTGATTCATTGACACATGCAGTCACGCATTCATTCATTCACACATTCAGCAAATCTCATTGGTCACATCCTCTGAATGCACCAGGGCTGTGGCAACATGCGCTCTCCACCTGTTGCCCTCATGGTTGCCTGGGAGAGGAGTGGTGGTTCCGAAGGTCCTGGCATCAGACCTGGCCTGGGAATGTGGGTTTAGTTGGTTGGAGATGGTCCTGGGCTTCCTGGGGACCCTGTGGGGGGCCGCCGCCCTGGCCAGGAAACAACAGAGGTGGAGGGGGCTGTGCCCTGGGGGCTTCCATGTTCAGGCGGAGGTGGCCCTGGAAAGATGCAACCTGGGGCAGATGACCTCCTGTTGTCTTTGAGCAGAGCTGACCCTCCTTCCAGGTCCCGACCCTCCCAGGGTGTGTGGAGTCTTCGCCAGGGCCATCAGCACACAGGCAGGACTGGGCTGGGCTTCTCCTGGTCAATCCTGCCCTGGGTCTGCCTCAGAGACAGACAGACAGGCAGATGGACAGGAAGCAGGTCTGGTGGGCCCTGATGGGGTGAGTAACTGCCTGCAGGTGGTTCCGCTGCCCCCTCACACCCCACACCGTGTAGCTCAGTCCCCCCACCATTGCAGCAGCATTTGGAGACCTGGACGCATCAGAAAGGAGAAGCAGGCTGGGCGTGGTGGTGCATGTCTGTAATCCCAGCCCTCTGAAGGCTGAGGCAGGAGGATCGTTGCGAGTTTGAGACCAGCCTGGCTACAAAGTGAG
>PVLD010024182.1:0-25945 GCA_004027595.1 Dinomys branickii
TTTGCATGTCTGTATATGGGTCCATACATCTACAATTCGAAGATATCAATGGATAAAGCAACAACTACTGTTGAGACCATATCACCTTGTCTATAGATTAGTTGTGATTGTACTATTTTCTATGATAATGGGTGTCTGTTTGTCAATATGTTTTTGTACTTTTATGTTTCTAAAATAAAAAAAAAAAAAATAAAATAAATCAAGCTGACCTTGAACTTTCTATGTAGCCGAGGCTGACCTCAAATTTGCAGTGATCCTCCTGCCTCAGCCTTCTGAGTGCTAAGATTACAGGTGTGTGTCATTACATCCAGCTAATAAGGTACATTCTTGATTTGATTTCTAAATCTTCTGTTTTAGTTCTTTCAGGCTACTAGATGAAAATACTATTAACTGGGTGGCTTATAAACAAGAACTTTATTTTTCACAGTTCTAGAGGCTGGGAAGTCAATGACCAGGTGCTGACAGATTCAGTGTCTGATAGGGCCTACTTCCCAGCTCACAGACGGGGTCTTTTTACTGTGTCCTCATGTGGTGAAAGGGTGAAGGGTCTCTTTTACAAGGGCACTAAGCCATTCATGAGAGCTCTGCTCCTATGACCTAATCATGTCCTATCTATCATCTGAGGGACAAGGATCTCAATATATGAACTTAGGGATGACAGGCATTCAGACCATACCACCTTCATTCTCAAGACATTCCCCACGCTTGAATAACATGTTAACACTTAATAAATGAAAAATTAATTCTTATAGATCCCCAAGTATGTGTCTGCTATGGGATGAATTGTGTCCCCTCAACTTCATATGCTGAAACCCTAAATCCTAGTACCTCATAACGTGACTACATTTGGAGATAAGGTTTTTAAAGAAGTAACTAAATCAGGCCCTTACAGTGGGCCCTAGTCCAATCTAATGCCCTTATCAGAAAAGGATTTTGAATACACAGAGACACTAGGGATGTGCATACAGAAAAAAGGCCTTGTGAGGACACAGCAAGAAGACAGCTATCTGCAAGTCAAGGAGAGAGGCCTTAGATGAAACCAATCCAGCTGATACCTTGATGTTGGATTTTTAGCTTCCATAACTGTAAGGACATTTCTGTTGTTTAAGCCACACACTCCATGGTATTTGGCCTGGTGATAGTGAGCCTGACAAAGCCAATGGTAACATGTCTATTTGAGACACTAAAAGCATTCAACGACATGGAAAACTGTTGGTATAAAGGCACTCTGTCCTAACAACTGTTAGAATGATAAAAAAAAAATATCACTCAAATGAAAATGAAACTGCAACTAACTACTAGAGGCTCTATTTTCAGTTTGGGGACAACTTTGTTCTGATAGCATTTAATTAAAAGGAAAAATTATTATGCTGCAAGTTGGTCAAGGCAACTGTTCCTCAACTGACATTTGGTGTGATCTGGGGTGAACTTTGCCAGGCAGGGGCTTCTGGCTCAAGGGAGCATTTTCTATCTCTGTGATTCACCTAGGCTCTACATAGATGGTCTGATACTCTGAACCATGAGGGGCCACCTCGAAAAAATAGGAAATCCACCCCCAAGTGCTTCCTGCCCAAATTCTAAAGCACAAATCACATTATGACAAGAAGGAGGTTGGGACTCCTGCTCATCTCTCTAATTGAGCCCTGATCTCTCAAGCCACGAGGCAGACACAGGCTTCAGTTGAAATGATCGCCTATCCAGAGCCAGAAGCAAGCCTATTTTGAAAATACAGTAGGTGTAGTTTAAAAAAGGTTCTCATCCTTCCAAGTAAGGAAGCTGCAGCTGGTGTTTTGACAGTGTTCAGACTGTGGGTGTGTAATCATTTTACAATGTCTATTTGTAAATGCCTTTCACTGTATTTATAGCTCCTTTACAACAATGCTAATGAATTTCAGTTCTGAAAATACCAGAATTTCTGAAATTCACTGAAGCACATGTCTGGAGTGGCTGACACCCAATGAGGATGCAGCCCTCAATGGTCCTCATTCTTCCCCACTCTGCCCAACACAAGGGTACCATTTTGGCAAAAAAGGGGGTGTTACTGAACTTGAAAAAGGAGGAAAAAGCCCAACTTTCTGTCATTCACCAGCTCCTGCATTTTTTTCCCCTCTGGTGAGTTTCTCTGCCTATAGCTGTTAAAGGAGAACACAGGAGAATGCTAACAATACACAATACTAGCTATTCGAAGATATCAGAACAAGGTTGTCCTGGCTCATTTCTGTTCTTGAGATCAAAACAATGTCTTTTTCTTAGTAGTTTTAGACCCTTAAAACATGCGACTCAGAAAGGCAACTAACAGCCAAGTCTCCTTGCTTTACTGCACAGGAATATAAATTACGAAGGCACCAAGCAGTCCAAGCACTGAACCTAAGATCCCATAGAAATAACAACAGCAGCTACTGTTGCTATAAGCCTACCATGTGTCAGGCACTACAGCATTCTTCACAGATTCAGTATTCCATCCTTAAAATCATCCCTGGAGGTATCCGCTGTGCCCTGAGACCCTTCAGTGATGTGCTCACTACCGCAAGGCAGGCAATGCTGGCATCAGGCAGCCTATGCCTGGTGACACAGAAGACTTACCCACTTCAGTGCAACACAGGACAACTCAGATGGGCCATTTCAGCTCCAAAGCTGAACTTGGCAGATGTTTCTTGAGCCAGTATTACAACTTGACTTCTTCCTCTACCCAATCCTACTCCCTTCTTCCTTCCATGAATATGGACCCCTAAAATATACTGTATTTTCATATGCTGCTGTCTCAGACTCTGCTTCCTCGGAAACCTACATCTGTGACACTCTGACTTTCACTATGTAGGGAAGGAAACTGAGGCTCAGCGAAGTCACTTGTTAATAATAGGTCACAAAAGTAATAAAGTGGCAGGGACTAGATTTGACCCTATGAAGTCTAATTGCAGAGCCCAAGCTCTTGAACAGTTTCTGAAACTACTTTATTATTCAGCCTCTGGGTCTTGCAGACTGGGAATCAAGACACGGGGACAGTGAGTCATCGCGGATGCCAGGCAGCTTGTGTCACCCAGCTCACTGCCAGCTAGGTAAATCACCTGCTCCCCCAGTAAAGAAGTATTACCAATACACAAAAACCATACATCCAGAGGGGCTTGCTCTTCCCCCTTAGACCTGAGGCCTAGGAAGGGGCTCTCACAGAGATGAGAACCTGGACAATGCACAGTATGCATCCCTTGAGAACATACACTCAGCTGCTAGCACTGCCCAATTTAGCCCAAGTTGGGACAGTTAAGCCAAGACATGTGGCATGGAAAAGGCGTGGAAGTGCATAGGAAGCCAAGGCTAGCAACCAAACAAGTAAGTTCACAGCAGCACAAACAAGAACAATGAAAAAATAAAAACACCAGAAGCCCAGGAACCTTTGGGAGGTAAGTGGGAATAAAGGGAGAAAGAGCAGCCCTGCCAATTCCCACTGAACAAGATTCCAAGTCCTTATGGTATTCCCTCCTCCCCTCAAAAGGAGATACTGCCATAATGTAAACATTTGGGCTTTAAATGCCTAAAAAGTTTTATGGGACAGGGAGCAAGTTCAGAAGAAAGCTGTGGTGGTGCACGCCTATAATCCCAGCACTTGGGAGGCTGAGGCAGGAGGATCACTGCGAGTTTGAGGCCAGCCTGGACTACAAAGTGAGCTCAAGGCCAGCCTGAACTGCATGGTGAGACCCTGTCTGAAAAAGACCAAAAAATAAAAATTAAAAGAAAGAAAAGGAAAAAAGACAGAAAAGCCCCATTGCTCATGTGCAGACAACCGCCAAGGCAGATCTATTCACTATTTCTCACCGCTTCACATCCCACCCAGGAGCTGTCAAATCATATGGATGATGGCAAACATCAAATGTCAGATCATAGAGAAATCATCTGAATAACTCCATCTTCCTTCTTTCTCCAACCTTATTTTGCACCCCCTTCTAATGTAAAATCATGAGGCTTCATTGCCTCACCTCTGTGGTCTTGGTCTAGGGATGCAACTGAGGTGTCAGGGACAATGCCAGGGAGTTCTCCTCTCTCCTCTCCCTGCTGCCCACTCCAACACCTCAGACCTTAGCTCTGATACGAAAGCTGGGTCAAGCCCTGACCTCGTTACTGGCAAGGGTCCTGTGCTCACGGGTGGGAAGGAGGTGCCCAAGGCCACACTGCTGATTGGTGGCAGAACTGGAACCAGATGGAAGATTCCTGATGTCTAGTCCCATCTCTTCCCAGCACAGTGGAGAGGGCAATAATAAAAGCAAGTGTCCACCTGCATGTTTTATGCTCTAAGGTATTTTTTTTCTCTCAAATTAACAACTGTAAGAGGGCTCAGCCTGTCTGTAAAGACAGATGATGTGCAGTCAGTCCTTCAGAAGCCCCTCTGCTCAGGGAGGCAAGTGACTGCTCTGGAGGTTATTAGATCTTTCCATCAAGAAAAAACAAAACAGGAGTACCAGCAACCCCGGTTTTCTTCACACATCTGCTGGAGGAGCTGCTTCCCCCTTCTCAGAAATAGAAATCTAAAGACCCTACTGAGGGCTGAGAAGTCTCTACATACCCACCTGGTGGCCAAAAGTTTCTCAAGCAGTTTTGGATCACAAATGTGGTCCTACTTCAGTGAGGCACAACGTACACAGAGGCAGGGAGACAAGAAGCAGGAGCCAGAATGGTTCACCTGGCTGCTTTCCCCTCGCACTGCGTGTCCTTGTCCGGATAAGCACAAACAAGCTCTGCTATTTATAGGCCATGAAGACATGCTGGAAGGTGATGGGACATTGCTTACTCAATTCCCCTCTAGGTTTCCTTTCTTTATGTAGACTACAAGTACATTTAGAAGGCCTCCCTCCAGAGCTCATCCAGGGCATGATAAGCCCAGAAACCTCTTAGGACAAAAGGATGATGCTATCCCCCGACCTCATCTGCAATCCTTCAGCTTGGCATCTCAAAGAGACACAAAGGGTGTAAAGATGCTGAGCCCAACTGTTGGGCAGTCTTTGCAGGAGGGAGAAGTCACCATCATGCAACTCTTAGAAGAGTATGTGTAGTGCCAGTTGGAGGTAGAATATTTAAAGGAATGGCCCGTGTGTAAAAGCATGACAGAAAGCAAACATCACATGTATGTGTAAGGTCTTAATGCTTTTTCATGTTTCATGGCCTCATTCTGTCCATTGGTGGCAGGAAAACCAATGTGGCTCCATCAGGACTAAACCCCATCACTACTGTTGGTTCTTGCTACAGCAAATAAAATTCATTCTTTGTGTGGGTAGAAGAGAGAAGAGAATATGTACAAATGAAATAAGATCAGACAGTCATTCAGACATCCTTACAATTTGACACTGTGCCTTTGCTCATACCTCCAGGGATTCCTGTGCTCTATAAAGCAACTCCCCTCCGTCAACTCCCAGCTTCTTCTGAGTCCTGACTCCATCGCTGTTGCTAAGGTAGGGTGCTCATACTTCCACCCCTAGGAGACCTCCTGACATGCTATCTGAGGATGTCCACATTTCAACTTCCTTTGGGTTGTGGAGTGTGACGTGCTTGCTGCTACACGGGAAGCCCTCTTCCATCAAAGTCACCCACTAAGCTCTTCCAAGGGAGGAAAAAAGGGGCACACAGATGTGGTGAGGTCTCTCAAGCGAAGAGGCCATGAGCTAGGGGCACAAAGTGTAGTGATCTGTTTAAACTCTCCACACCTGAGCCAGGTAGCCTCGCTGGGCCATTCTGTAGAGAAGGAAACTGAGTGTGTGGGAGGTATGCAGATGCCTAAGGTCAAAGGGTATGTAAGAGGAGGGGTAAGGTTTCCACCCTGGTGTGTCTAGCTCCAAAGCCCAAGCAAGCAGTGCACAGGCAGTAACTCCATGTGGCCTGATCACTAGAGTTTACTGCTGCCTACAAGGGAGCCTGGCCAAATGTAGGCCTTCAGAGAATATCTGAAATGAAGATACACACACACACACACACACACACACACACACAGTTAGAGACAGAGATTGCTTCTCACCCTGAATCCACAGCCAACTTCTTTTCCAACTCATTTTCCAACTTCTTTTCCACAGCCAACTTCTCACAAGTCTACACATGCTGTGCACTTGGCCATTCTCTTCTCAACTCCTCCTGCCCCAGGTGACTCTGATGCACACCCGGGCGTGAGAACCACTGCTCTGTCACTGTTCCACACTCCCTTCTTCTGGCTGCCATGACATCACTCTCCTCCTGTCCTTTTTAATGGCTCCCACACCTCCCTCCACCCTAAAACTAGTAATTCTTCCTGTAGTTGTCTCTCCTCTCTACTCACTCCTCTTACCCATACTCCAGAAGGGGTCACATCTATTCCATGGTTTTAACTACCATGTAAGCGCCAGTGATCCCCACCTCTGTAATTTCTAGCTGAACTCTCCAAAGAGATGGCTTCATCCCGATTGGTAGAAAAGAAGGGAAACACTCCAGAAATTACACAAGCATCCTCAGGAATCTCTGAAAAGAAATGCAGAGTACCTGCATAATCCAAACTCAAAATGGTGGCCTAAGCATCCAAGCAGACTTGGATCTTCCAATTCAGGGAATATTTACATGGCCTCCATCACAGATTTTCTCTTCTTTTTTTGTCTTTTTGAGACAGGGTCTCGCTATGCAGTTCAGGCCGGCCTTGAGCTCACTTTGTAGCCCAGGCTGGTCTCAAACTCGCAATAATCTTCCTGCCTCAGCCACCCAAGTGCTAGGATCACAGGCATGAGCCACCACACCCGGCTCTCTTCTTTTATTAAATAAGGATTGACTGGTTAGTTTGTATTTAAGAAGAAAAATGGGTCCTTTTAAATGCTTTCTTTTGGTGGGCATGAGGGCTATACATCTTAGAGCAAGCCATACTTGGAAGCTTATTTCCTGTTAAATTGTAATCTCACCTGCATAAGCAGCCAGGATGCCTTGGTCTATCTAAAGAAAAAAATTAACCTCATACCAGTAAGTGGGTCTCAAGAGAGACATCTGTCCTTCCCTAAGCACTTAGCTGATGTTTCCTACATACAGGTTTACTTACTCTTTGCCTCAAGCAAAAATGCCAGAGACCTCATCAGTCACGTGTTCCTTTGTTTCCCTAAAATCCAGGGCTCCTCTATCACTAGAAGTAAAGGGGAGGTAAAATGCAACTCCACTGCTCAGCCCAGCCAGCGCTCCAATTCTCTCAACACAACTAGCCCTGACAGGGAAGGTACACGCTGTGTTTAGCATTTAAAGCAGTAAGTCGTCTTCACGTAGCACTGGTATGGGTCACTAGGCCTCACATCCTCAGGAGCACCACTCAACTATTCCCCTTCTAGAATTACTTCTCCGGCAATGCTTCCACATCCAAAGTAAATGCATAGTGTCCTATAGGAGTTTTGAGCCTCTGTAACCAACTCTCCCATGTCCAGAACCTCCTCACTAAATAGCCTGCATCCACCCCTGACACTCTCAGCCACTCAGGTGATGGCTGTCCACTCAGTTCCAGTGTGCACTTTCTCCTTTAAGGTGCACACCACCGCCTGCCACCATACTCTTAAGCTCATTTTATCAGGACTCAAAAAGCGTACTGACATGTATGTAGAGGACATTCTAGTTTGAGAAACAGTGGCTTTCTCTCTCTTCAGCTCTTCCCATCATCCTGAGCCTATCTATGACAGCCACATGGGTGACCATCCCTAATGCTCACCTTTCAGCCCTTATGACCTATATCACTCACCTTAAGTCCCTCCCATCTGTGCCCCCGCTGCGGATAGGTTCATCTTCAGGACACCCTACCTCTGAGGCTGTAAGCACCATTCGCCCTTTCTGCCCATCAGCTTCCGGACTTCCTTCTGGCCAGCAGCTTGTCCCACTCCAACTTTGTTCACCTTACTTTCTCCTTATGCCTTCCAATTGTACTTCCTTCCTCTTTATGATAGATCCTCTGTCTATCTCACACACGTCAGACACCGGCCCCTCCTAGTCACCTGCCGCCTCCGATCAGAGCATATGTGCTTGCAGCACACACCAGGCAGTGTTCCTTCCCAACTCCGGTTTAACAATCACCCACAACCTGCGGACCAACTTGCTCCTTCCCAACTCTGGGCAAAGGTCCTGCTCCTGCTTCCCCATTGTTTGAGAAGAAAAGGCTAAACGATTACGACATGGTCTAAGTTCACTGTGTGATCTGGCCCAGCCAGCATGCTTCTACATCTTTGCCTATTGGGTTTATTTTCTTTGGAGGGCACTTGCCTGCTTTGCCGCTCCGGTTTCCGCTTTGCCACCTCTCACTTCAGACAATTACGAGCACTGATATCAACATGCTCCTCTCTACCATTTTACTGGTTTTCCTTTTTGACCTTTTTCCCAATTTTTAGAACATCTTCTCACAGAGGGTTTTGAACTCATTAAGTCAATAATGGATACAATTAAGCAGAGTTCATGTGTGCACCCATACAAAAAGATTTAGCTATGGGCAGCTAACTGAAATGTATTTATTTTAGAATATCAGAACAGGTGAGGAGGCTTTACATTTTTGAGCTCCATCCTCTCAGCGTAAAAACAGAGCTAGACAGAATACTCTTTGCACCCCAAGCACCTTAGTTACATGGTAGGTGAGACAAGGTGAGCAGAGCCTGCTTTTGCCTATGTGAAGTAGTAACTGAGGCATTTCCCAGGCTCAAACTATAACAAAGGAGTATTTATGGCTTGGTGCAGTGGTAGCAAAACTGTGGCACGTGTGCCACAGTGACCATGCAGCAGGGTTCTACTGGCACACGAGCCAAGCACCAGCACTGCCCCAGCAGCTGAGCATCAGACAACAGTGCAGACAGGGGCAGTGTTGGCACTCTGTGATAAGTAAGTAGGTTTTGGGTTACAGTTTGGGTACTCACTCTCTAAAAGGTTCTCTATCACTGGTCTAACAGAATCTTCTATTATTATTAAATTTTAAAATCAACCCTGGTATTAACTTTTTAAATAAGTCTTTTTATTTCCTGTTAAAAATGTTGTATTCAAATATTTTCTAGAAATTGGAAGAATATTCTTAGCAGTGGTCCAGGACGTAAATACCTGAGGAAGAGAGCAATCACTGCAAGGTTGTCAGTGTGTTTTCACCTGGTCGGACCAGACACAAATTGCTTGTTGGGGTCCCACTACTACTTCTAGATACAATTCCTGAAAAGTGAACTAGACAATCTGAGCCTTGTCCTAAGACTCAGAACAGAGCCTGGCACACAGTAGGCCCTCAGCACGTTTTTGTTAAGTGAATATATCCAAAAAGGGCTATGTTCTTCCTCAACTCAAATATTCCTTTCTCCTCACAGGCGCAAGTTCCTGTTCAAAGAGAAAGAGATCAGTCTCTTCTGAATGCACTACATTGCTGGTGAGAAGACCACGAGCCCAAATTCAGCAGCTAGAGCTCTGGTGCCTAGTTCTGAACAGGGGATGCTAATGATGACCTTATGTCCC
Organism: Dinomys branickii; assembly: GCA_004027595.1. Taxonomy (NCBI): domain Eukaryota; kingdom Metazoa; phylum Chordata; class Mammalia; order Rodentia; family Dinomyidae; genus Dinomys; species Dinomys branickii. The sequence continues at coordinate 9,448 of PVLD010024182.1, forward strand.
TGTGCTCAACCATCTGTCTGTCCATCCACCCATCCAGTTATGTAAATCCTGGTTAAGTTGTGGGTTCACAGAGCACACTGTATCCTTTCTTCAGAGAAGCACTGACACAAAACTGTTTGAATTAATTGAACATTCCTATCCCAACTAGTCTGGCAGAATAAAACAAGTTCATAAACCAATCTATGCCTTGGTTGTCCAATGTAACTGTTCAGCAAAAGATATAAAGTGTATTAAGTACTGACAAACCATAAGCCTTTCTTTGATCTTTTTTTGTCTGTTGAAATCCATGGCACATTAGGTTACTTAGAATGTAAATACACATACTAAAGAACTTACACAGGGGCTGGGAAGGAAGACAGAAGAGACAAAATAGAATATAAGAAGTGGCACTCCCCGCGCTCCCCCCCGCCTTTAAGGAACCATGGTATCCAACAAGTGTTTGTTAAATGAACCACTACCATATGCTCACCATCATAAGGCATGTGGAGATGACAAAACACACTCTTGATCCGCTTTAAATCTGGTTAAGAAGTCCGGGGGTGTGTGTATCCCAAGTGGAACAGCATGGGGCCTGGCACTAGGCTAAACACAGGGTGGCAGGCATTGGAGAGAGCAATCATGAGTGATAAGGGAAAGCTTCCAGAGGAGGGCGTGCTGACTGGGTGTAGAAGTTAGGGAGCATGCGCTGCTTCCTTAGAGGCAGTTAGGGAAGAAGGTGAGAGCACTGTCATCAACTTGGGAGAATCCAGACCCATCATTCTTTCAGCGTGGACACTCCCACCAGCAACAGTGCTGGGGAGCTTAACAGAAATGCAAATTCCCAGGCCTAGCCTAGACCTACTCAGTCAGCAACTATGGGTGTGGGGCCTAGCACTTTGCTTTGAACAGGTCTCCAGGTGATTGTGAGAGCTGCTCAAGTCTGAGAACCACTGAGTCAGAGCAAACCCTGCTCTCTCTTCATCTGGCTGAGCAGTGATCTCAGGCCTTTTCTCCCTCCTCCTGCTCTGTCCTGCTCTGTAGACTTTTTCATGAAGGGCTGTAGCTTCAGGGAGAGTGGAGGGTGGAGACTGGCTACATTCTCCCAGCCTGCTCAGATGACACCACAATGTTAAGAAGTTGTATTTCCTACTGACTTCAATACAAAACCTTCTAGTGCATCTTCCTCAGTGGCCTATAATCTTAAGTGACAACTGGCTGTTAGGAGAACTGGAAGTTCAGAAGAGCTACGCAGATATAGGAGGCAGATGTGCCTTCTGTGGCCCACAAGTCTGGCCAGGATGACAGGTTTCCCTTGGGTTGCAAAACTGCATCTATCCCATAACCAGAGTTCTGAGAGTAACTCCAGAAGGCAGAGAAGTAATCAGAAATCCACTTCTCTTTCAAATCAGATCATTAAGAAGAGCGGCAGGAGTATTTTGGAAATTGTTAATGAGTTTATTGAAATGTGCACAGCCCCTGAAGAGTAACGGAATTTGATAGCACATAGCCTTGCCACTATTCTTACCGGCTATACAGTGATGTATAACCTTTCCTGCTCTATAGCTTCTTTCTGTTTGCATAGCTCCTATTCTTTTCAGAAGCACTCAGGTGTATCAAACCATTTTCTTCTTATGTGCTAGCTTTGGGACCGACTACGCCAGTGATGTGGCCCTTGCTCAAGGCATTGGGGCTGTCAAGGGGCCTCATCACATGCATGTACAAAAAAGCCTTGTACTATCAGTTATAGAAGGGGATGCGACACATAGCTGCCTGGTCAACTCAACAGGGGCCAACATCCTATTCACTTCTCCAAAAGGCACTGTTTGCAGGTAGTTGTTGGATTGGATTTTGGTAGATACCTACAGAGTGACATAGGCAAAGCCACTGCTATTCAAATGGGATCATATGCCCCCGAGATGATTATAGGTCTGTGCTCAGCCCCACCCTGCCCCCTGCCAGGTATGTGTGCATCAGTACTGCTGGTTGTGATTCCAACATCTCTCAACCATCCACATCATGGCCTGCCCTCTATATGTGGGCAGTGGAGTATATCTGGACACGTGTGTGTGTATGTGTATGTGTGTGTGTGTGTGTGTGTGTGTGTCTGTATGTCTGTGTGTGTGAGGGGGCATAGTCTGTTGTCATTGTTACTAAAAGTAAATGAACCATGTTATAACACAGGTGAACATTGAAGATATCCTGCTCAGTGAAATAAGATTGTCATAAGAAGATCAATCCTAACACACCTTATATAAGATACATAGTCACATTCAGAGACAGGAGGTAGAACGGTGGCTGCCAGTGTTATGAGGCCAGGGAGAATGGTAGTTGCTATTCAACAGGTAGAGAGCTGCAGTTTTACAGGGTGAAAGTGAATTCTAGAAATGGCTGCATAACAATGTGAATGTACTTAATTACCACTGCATAGTGTATTTAAAATGGTTAAAGCGGTAAATTGCATGTTATGTGTATTTTATCGAATTTTTAAAAATTTTAAGTAAACAAGCTCTTCCTGTCTTGCTATATAGTTCAACAGGCAACAATAAAAATGACAACAATTATAGGAATGTGGCTACATACATAGGAAATATTTAGGTACATTTCAAAACATGATCTGTATATGTAAAAATTCCCTGTGGTGAATGTACCTATTATGTACCACAAAAATATGCTAATGCAAATTAAAAATGAAGATGGTGAAGTGAGAGGAACAGCGACTTGCCAAGCTTCACACTCTTCTTATGAGGTAGGATGAGATTCAAGTCCAGAGGCCTGTCTGACTTGAACACAAGGGCTCAGAAGCCCCATGCAACTCTCAGCATGCAAACTTAGCTTAGAAGAACAAAACTGCAGTGTGCTGACAGGTACACACGAAGACCTCTGGGTCACTAACTTGCTCTTATATACTCAAGCAACACATATACTACATATATGCAATGGTAGGGAGTTATAGCAATGAAGAGAAGTTAATAGTTCCTTGCTCTGGTGTGGGCATCTCAGTTCTAGAAAACACATTATCTGGCTCTGATTTCATATTACTAATAATGCATCCAGTCAGGCAGTAAAGAAATTTTTATTTTGCTTGCTACATCTCAGATGTGTACCTGAATAAGGCATATGCCTGGCCTTTGAGCTCAGAGATATGTGTACCAGAAAAATCTTTCCTAAGCCAGCTTGTAGTTTCTGCTATAGGCTGTGTAATAAAGAGAAAAAGGAACTTGGGGCATGGGGTGAGGCCTGGTAGAGCAGAAGGAGGCAATTGCAAATGAGCTGGGCACACCAGGAGCCAGGAGGACACCTAGGAGCCAAAGGTGGGTGTGCCACTCACACTTCTACTTTCAAGGGCAGCTGGCCTTGGGCTCTCAAAGCCCAGGCAAAAGCCCTGTGTGTGAACAGGGCCCAGGTGCTAGTGCTCAGCCTTTATCTGCTAATCCTGATCCCGGCACCGCAGCTCCAAGCTTGCACCACTTCTGCCCAGCATCCTCAGACAATCTTGACTCCTTCTTGTCCTCCTCTCTTCCTCCCTCTTGAGGTCTGCAGCACCCATGCCATTTTCCTGTGTTCATCCCATGCCCACCCCTTTGGCAAGAGTACACCAGTACCTGGTATGTGTCAGTGGGCCCACTGGTCGCTCCGGCCTTCTCGGGGGCAGCGCACCAGGTCGGTTGAGAGAACTGGTCTTAGGTGGCCGAGGCTTTTTTGGTGGAATGGCAGGAACAGAGGGTTTCTGTAAATCCAGTTTTGGCTCTCTCTCTGGTCTTTCTTTAAGTTATTGTTTATCAGAGCATAGAGAAAACAGAATGACCTAGTATAAGTGACAGCACATACATGTAGATGGCTTAGTTCCTGTTTTAGAAAAATCATTAATCTGTTTCTAAAGGTAAAGTTGGTAGCAAAATGAGCATCACTTATTCTTTCTCAAGTTTGCAAAAGCCCACAAAGCCACAGCTCCCTGTTCCCTTCTTCCTGTGCTTTTGCTCATGTGGGCCCCTCTACCTGGAATGCCCTTTCCGCCCCTGTTGTCCCTGGGCCAGCTCCTACTCACCCTTCAATGTCTGGCTAAAACGTGTCACCATCATGTTCCCATCTCAACAGCTTAACCCACCCTCAGTGGTAGATTTCTTTGTTCCTCATTTGAGCCCTTTACAAACAGGACCTGCTGAGATACTTTATGCATGTTTGCATGCTTGGCACAGCCATAGGTTGCTGGCCTCTGAGGGCAGGGCCCAGCTTCTGCTCATCTCCCTAGGACCCTGTGCAGTGCTGGTGCATGGCTGATGCTTAGCAGATGGCTGATACGTTTGATAAATGGCTCAAAGGACCTGTGGTTGGGTGTGAGGAGGGAGCAGGGCTGACTTCTCTTGGGTTAGCCTCTGAAAAGGATCATGAGCCAATAAAAGGGGTCAGCATTTTAGGGAACAATTCATTCTCAATTCATTCTTGATATGCACAGTTTGAACTTAGAAGACAACCTGGGACTTCACTCGGAGGTGGTTTCCAAAGTTTTTTGAAGTCAGAGTTATTAGGATGAAGTTAAACCAGATTTGGTGGCCAAACTGGACAGTATTCAGAGACAACTTCAAGTTTTCTGTTGCCAACTAGCCTCGGCCCATGGTTGGTGCAAACAGCATACTCCTATATAGTTCTCAATGAAGATGGAACTTTTAGAGAGTTCCACACTGGAACACAGGTAGGCTGCTGTGTTGACATGCAAGACGGTACTCAGAACAACTTTTCCTTGCACATATATACTCACTTTGTTTGGGTGCTCAGGCCAATTGGTAAAATCTTTAGAAACCCCAGCAGGTATTATACAAGTATCATTGTGCTCATCCCTGCAATGTGCCTGTGGAGAAACAGGCTCCAACCAGGAATGCTGGGGACTCACTTTCTGGCACATGGGCGCTAGAAGAAGAGCTCAGGTGAGATGCTAAGCATGGGAGATGTTTCCTGCTGGGCAACAGGACAAGGACAAGGATAGGACTTCCAGCAGGTGACATGGTGAATGACAGGGTGGGTGGTGAGCTGACCTGACACTGACATTAAGTCTCAAGGCAGGGCTGGTTCCTGGGCTTTCCTATTGCTTCTGATCAGGGTTTCTGCCTCCCTGACTCACTGGTATGCTTATATGTAACCAAAAACAAACCAACAATCATCACAGTGTAAAGAATATGATGAGGGCCAGAGATATAGCTCAGTGGCACAGCACCTGCCTGGCAAGGGCCAGGTCCTGACTTCAATTCCAGTACCCCTCCCAAAAAAAGAATATTATGAGACTTACTGTGGCACAGAACAAGTACTTATGGTGTTGAAACTGGAATAACATGGGTATTATTCATTTTTTTAAAAATCTCATGGGAGGGGGAAACCAGGGTTATGTATGTGGCTAGTTGGCTAGCCAAGGAAGGTGGTATTCACATGTCAGCCCATAAGTTGGTCAACATGGACCAGTGTAGAAAAATGTCTTCCTCACATAGCTTGTTTAGCAACAAGATACTAGTCACATGTCCTTTGTGAGGACAAGGGATGGTTTTTGGTTATTTCACAACACATGCTTTTATCAAAGAGCTACTGTAACCTCAATGGTTATTTTTATTGATCTGTGACACAATCTTGGCCTTCACAATGGGATTGTACAATTCAAATTCCAGCTGTTCACTGTGCGAGAAAGAGGTATGGGTTCTTAACAGCTTACAATGTTGGTAAAACTTGTAGCAGGCTGATATGAAATATGCAATTTCACAATAAAATTTCATGAGGCCACCAAGGAGCACCTCCAAATAATTATATTCATTAATCCAGTATTTCTCTTGTGATTTCAAAATAACTGCTTTTTAAAATGGAATTTTCTCAGCCTCCTGTTCATAATAACAACATGGCACTTTTCCCATAAAAATGTGTGATCAATCAAATCTTAGGCACCAAATAAAATGAGTCCTTCCACAGCTTACATATTTCTTCAGGAGAGACACTCAGAATGGTGAGAATCAAACACATCTGTAAAACTGGCTATGTGAGATTCAGCCACTTCCCTGCCAATGATACTCCTGACCACCTTCAGGAGACTCTGAGCACTGGGGTATTTTTCTCACACTGGGGTATTTTTCTCATTATTGCCATACCTTGCTCCCCCAGCCACCAAGGTTGTCTAGCAAGGACAGGTATCTGCAACCTTGTTAATCCATCAAGGACCCAGTAGTGACCAAGGAAGAGCACTTTTATTTGTCTGGATGGGAATTTTACTAAGCTAAGTCCATCTGTCAATAGTGATAAGCAAGCACCCTGGGCACTAGGCACAGAGGAAAAGCTAGGTGAAAACTGTCAGCTATATTCCAGGCCCTTGAGGAACTCAGAGTCTACAGTTTCAGAGTATAGGCAGAATGGCAATGACAGAGATATCACAGAAGAGCACCTATGTATTAAGTGACTGGTTTGGTTGTTTTTCATTTACTGAGAAACTCTGGCCCTACAAAGTACCTTCTCCTATTGCCTTAGAAATAGGATGCTTAAAAGTAATCAAAACAAGCCCATAATCATCATATTCTAAAGAAAAAGCAAATTCTGTGGGTAATCTACACTAGCACTATGACAGACAGCTTTGGCTCTTATTATAGCTGCCAATGAAGAATTGATTTCATACCTTTTTCTTCTGTTCTGTTCGGAAGTGTTTCTGGTCTTTCAGGAGGTATCTTTTTAATTTCATGTTTTCTCTCTGTGGTGCCTAAGAGGGAAAGGTAACAGTTATCAGAAAACGTTTTCATTTATTAGACACACCACGATTTAAATATTTATCAGGTATATCAAAGGCAATACACTTTTTTCCCTTCAGTTGAGTGCTGGCATTGTCTGGCTAACAGGAGTTGCTTAGAAACAGAGCAGAAGTCATTTCCTGCCAATGTCATTAAGTTGGCTTGCCTATATATCCTTAATTCATAAGAAAACCAGTGATATTTTCTGATATTTAAACCTGTTTCCTAAGGCATAAAAATAGTCAAAGGATATCTCTGAGTGGGGATGGGGAGTGTGTAGAACTAAAGAAGTCACTCATCAAAATATACAGATAATGGGTTACTAGATATTATGCTCTATCAATACAAAGGGGTTTGATATGGACCGGAATTCCATCCTGTAATAGTTTTTAAGATATGGCCTGAAATTTTCTGGTACTTCTCCCTTTAAAAGATGAGATCCCTTTGCCTGGAATGTGGGAGATTTGCAACTGCTTCAACCAGTGGCCTAAGAAACACTATATAATTTCCAAGGCCATGTCATACAAGGTCATGTAGTTCATTCAGTGAAATACTGAAACCTCCATGTAATAATTCAACTATCCTAGAGAGGCCACATGTGGACACTGAGGCCTACAGCCCCAGCTGAGATCAGTCTTCCAGGCATGCCGCCATAAGGAACCAACACGGAAGTGAAGCAGCTATCTTCAAGGAGGGCTCCGCCAGCCTCAGCTAGTCCAGCTTTCCAGCCAGCGTCCCAGCCTTGATGGAGTGGAAACAAGCCATCCTGCCTATGTCCTGTTCACATTCTGACCCACAGAACCTGTGAGTATAAGAAGATTGCTAACTTATGCCACTAAGTTTGGAGTGATTTCTAATGTAGAATACCTGGAATATAAAAGTGAGGGATGCATAGAGATGTTACAACAGTTCTCCCTAAGTCCTTTCTCTTTGTTTCCGAACTCCTCAATTAATACATTTTTCCAAATCACCACTTAGCATTTATCCTTACTCATATGGACTGTAGCTGCTCCCTTACCTGAGGTCTGATGGTACCACTGACCTCATGCATGTAGAGCACTTTGGAAATAGTTAAGCTCAAACCAATCTGAAGTACTTCTCTTTATTTATAGGCTTACTTGAGTGCCTGATGAACTCTTCACATAACCCACCCCAAAAGCTGAGTGCTTGATATTAAAACCTTAATTACACAGCCTCAGAGCCTAAAAGAACATTTAAAAAATTCATTGAACATATATTTCATCTGAATCCCTTTAATGACTCACTATAAATTAAACACTGTATCTTATTTACATCAATTCCATCTTTTTTCATTTCTTGGTCAAGGAAAGTTGATTATGGGGAATTTATAAGTATTTACCTCCTTATCAGAAAGCACTTCCCACGACCCCTCATCAGGATCAATGAGCAGCCACAGTAGTCTAAGAAGATGAAATGTCATCTTGCTTTGCAGCACAGAGGTCCATCACAAATGGTAAGATTATTTCAAAAAGATAACAATTTGCCTACATGCTACAGTGCAGCTTCCTAATGATAACGAAGGTCTCATTCCTGGAGACACAGAAAGAATTAACAATTGCACTGTCTTGAAGAATCTAATCCTAGTTATTATATGCTAGGCTGCCTGAGCTTTAGACCACTTGGCTCATCTCCTTGGCTTCCAGTTACCGAAACCTCTAGGGGAAAAGGGTCTTCAGAGAAAAACACAAATAGCCTGCTTTAATCTCAGCACAATAAAATATTTATATGGCCAGAGCCACTAGGTGGCAAAATGAAACTGCTCGACACCAACAGGGATGGGGTGGAGCAGATGTAATTCACATCCCATTTCAAGGCTTCTTCTCTGTAATTCTCCATTATGCTCAAGGGAGTGGGAAAGAAATTTGGGGTCAAGTTGATTTCCTTCCCCCAACTTGGTAAGCCAAAGATAACTTTTTAAAAATCATTTCTTAATACATTTATGAACACACCAATCTGAAAATTTATTCATACTTTAAATGGTACAGACATATCGTAATTGCATAGAACTAAAAATATTCCTACTCTTCTGCTTTAGCACTTTTAAAAAATGCTACTTAGCTAATTATTAGTGGAGGAATGTCCCTCGCACAATTAACGATAACAATGTTGTATTGGGAAAAAGAATCATCATCCGTATGCATGAGAACCCAGTGTGCAATGAGTTACCAAATGTCCAATATCAGTTCCTGTATTTTTCAAGTTTATTATTTGAACAATACAGAAAAAGTGAATTATATTCTTTTTAAGATTAAAAAAAGAAGGCAAGGCATGGTGGCGCAGGCCTGTAATCCCAGCACTCAGAAGGCTGAGGCAGGAGGATTGTTACGGTTCAAGACCAGCCTGGGGTACAAAGTGAGCTCAAGGCCAGCCTGAACTGCATAGTGAGACCCTGTCTCAAAAAAACAACAAAAAAGATGGACTGGGGATGTAGCTCAGTGGCATAAGCACCTGCCTGATAAGTGCCAGGTCCTAAGTTTGATTCCTGGTACCAAAAAAAAAAAACTCATAAAAAAAGAACGAAGAGGGAAAGTACTTATGCCTAGAAAAGCATCTTTTAATTGAGGGGAAATAAAGTGAGTCCGACCACACTGGACAGACATTAACAAGCCAGCAACTCCCGATATGCACAATGATGCTATGGCCCATGGGAACTTTGCCATCTTTCCTAAACTAACCCTTGACAGGACATAGGCAAAACAGGACAAAATCACGTTCTTCATTCTTTAAAAGCAGTTTACTAAAAACAAACTCAACAAATAAAACCGGTTTACTTTAAAAGTCCTTTCTGATCATTCTCTTTGGGAGCCCTGAGTTTTGCACTCTATCAGGGACACATTTTAGTGAAACATTTTTGTCTTTAAGAAAAATCAGCAGTTTGCAGGCATTCCTCATTTAACCACTGAACTGTGTCCCTATGGCTAGGTTACTGAATGAATTGGTCGCTAAGTGAGGCACTGCATACAATATATACATTACGATATTCAGAACAAAGAAATGGTCAAAGAAAACTCCAACTTGATGACTTTGCTTTTTTCCACAACTCTTATATTCAGTACTGTAATATATAACAGAATATAAAACTATAGCACTGTACTGTACAGTACAATCAGCAAAAACGACAGTGCTGTATAAACAAGGCATACTGTACAAAAAAAGGCATTGAGGCTCTAAAAACAAGATGTACAGAATAAGGTGGGTCATTAAGTCTGAGTAGTGGGTTGCAAGCCTGAACAATCATTAAACAGGTTGTTAAAAGAGGAACATCTGTATGTAAAATCTGCCTGCTGAGATTCACTCATAACTTCCCAAGTTGGCAATTTGTGGCCATTTGAGTACAGGCATATTGAGCTCTACCAAGGACAATTTGAATATATGCAACAGAAAGACAGAGAGTACACTTTATTTGATGGAACCAAAAGATACATTACCTGTCCCTTGTTTGATGACAGGAGCGGATGGAGGTGGTGGTTTCTTGGGTCTCTGAAAAATTAATTAAAATTATACCACATGAGACTCTTGGCAAGCTGTCCTCTCAGAGAAGGACTACAGACATTGTTTTCTATGTGCAGTGGGACAATTTAGAGAACCTCTCCAAAAATATGGAGAAATTTTCTCTCCAGGTATGTCATATTTCGGCACATCTAAACAAACACTAAAATAAATTCAGTTGGCAAAACAAAACTCTGATCGACACACGAAACACCATTTCCCCCTTTCTAAATTTGTAACAGAGTTCTGGAAAAGTGTGGCTCAGCAAAAATGGCCTGAAACTAGCAAGCACAATGGTACTCTACTCCTCCACTGAAACCATATTTGCAATTAAGATTTAATCTGCTGAATAATCAAGCAATTTGAAAAGATTTACTGGGAAGACTCAAAATCTGATCTGTTATGCATGTAGCTGGCTGACGGTTTGCTGCACCCAGGTTAGGTTCTAAGCCTCCTGTCCTTTTCTACACCAAGGCTGCCGGGCCATTGGCAAGGAACCTGTGGACCAGTTGTACCCACTCACATGTGATAAACTGGAATGCAGGTTTTTGCAAAGCAGCTGCTATTTGTTTTTCTCTCACACACTGTTACTCTGTAGATGACAGAGGCATTCAATGGCATTCATCCTTGAAGTGTTTCCAGAATCATCAGGCATTTCCTTGTTATCCAGTATCTACTGTTGGAAGGAGATGTGCCCGCCAGACTTGGCAAATGACTCACTGGTCAGAGAATGCAGCCATTGCATCATCTTGGCCAGTGTGATAAGAGTGAAGGTGTAGGGCAGAGGCAAGGACAGAGTCATCTCAATGTCAATATCATTAAAGGATGGAAATGGGGAGGGTTGGAGCCCATGATCCATGTTGCCGCCAACACTTCTCCTCGACCCCTCTGGGTATCCTTATACCTGTGATTTTAATAAAGTTCCACAGAGTCACTTCTGCTTTCTAAAAATGTACTACTGTGACATTAGCATAGGGACCGGTAAAGGCACACATCCAACCCTATCCCCAACTCACTGGTGCCTAATGCAGCACGCAGCCATAAGAAAAGATTTTTAGTAAAATCCAGAGAATATGAGACCTACAGGGAACTTTCTCAAGGGCATCATAGCATGTAGGCTCTGGGTTCAATAACTTTTAAGGCCTCCTTTTCACTGATTTAATAGTATAGCATGGTGAGACAGGGGTGTGACACTGAAATCTGACTGTCCCTATGTCTCTTTCCCTTACATGGGACAAGCCCTAGACATGGGACAAACACCTTCCCCTAGCTATTCCTTCTCATGTACAGAAAAGGTAAGGAAGGAAATCCACTCTTGGGAGGAAGTGGTCTCACAAACAGAAGGAGTAAGTTCTATTTTGTTTAATCCTTGTGACAACTCATTCTGCCATTGAAATATTTGAGGTCTAGAGAGATAAAGTCTTTTCCTAAGGTCATCAAGCTATTAAATGAGGTAGTAGGATTGCCAGAAGTCAAGCCTGGGGATGTTTGACCTACAGGTTGAAGGATCCACCCTGCCAAAGAGCATCCATAAGACAAACCATCACGTGGCCATAATACCACACACAAAGAGTTCATAAAAGTACAGGGAACTATTATGCCAAAGTTGCAAGAAGAAAATGGGTATCAAATTGCAGCTACAGCATGAGATCAACTATGCTGCAACATTTACAGAAAAAAAACTGGAAAGAAATAAATTTAAAGTGGTGATCTCTGACTAGTAGGATTATGAGTATGTATAAACATATGTGTGGTTTCCTCTTAACGTGTTTCTGTATTGTCTGTATGAGTACAGATAAATAAGCTTTATTATAAGAAAGCAAGCTGCTCTAAGGGCCACTTCTCCTTGTACAGGCCTTGTACTAAGCGGATGTGTTTCTGGCTCAGGGTCTTCAACTATTCTATCCCCTTTGTCAGCCCCTTCCAGCTCTCTACTACCTCCTTCCTTTTCCTCCCTCCCTTCTCAGCCTTTGTGTAAATTCGACTGGGGACAGATGTGTGCCTATCTAATGAAGTCATCACTGAAACTCTGCCAGTTAACCTTCCTGTACCTCAGGATCAGAGTAATTTCATACTCATGATACTGCCAACACCCTGTGGCCTAATTCTTCCCAGCCAGCGAAGTCCCAACAATGCCTACCCCTGGATGTCTCCCTCACCCCTTGCTGGTATGAAATCCTCTCTAACCAATATCATATGCACCTTCTGTAACATAGACCATTACCCCAGCGACCCACCTCAAACCACGTGGCCCTAAATTTTAAAACAATAACAAAAAAGACAATTACAAGTCATCATATTTTCCAAGAGGAAAAAACCCCTTAGTGTTGTGTTAGACTTAGCATGTAGCAAATACACGACTATGACAGGGTCAAGCAGGGGTTGGGGAGAGGGAGAGGGAGGGAATAAAGGGAAAAGTGGCGGGAAAGGAGGACAGGAACTGTTATGCTGACAGTGTTTGAGAAGTATGGTCATGGCAAGTGTTTGTGTGAATGCAGCAAAGGGAGGAGGCAGAGGTGTGCATTTGTGCTCAGAGCCACAGCCATCATGGAGATAACTGGGGCACTTCTGAAGGGAAGGGGCAGTTCAGGAGCTGTCTGCCCTGCTGGATTATCACTGGCCAGATGCCTCCTCTGCTTATCAGCAGAGCAGTTTACAGACGTTTCTCCTTTTTCTTCCCTTGACTGATTTCACTTTCTCTGGTTCCATCAAACTTGACAGCCATCATGCCTCTTCAGACGAGAAAAGACAACACCAAATAAGATATCATTTAAGGTAATTCCAAACAAAAATCAGGCCCAGCAGTCCATGCAACTCTAGGCCACCCCTAAGAGATTAATACAGTATTGCACATGGACCTAGTTCTTTCTCTTTTTTTAGTACAACTAGAAGACAGGGCAGTGTAAATTGAGAAAGCAGAGGGAATAAGCCTCTAACAAAAGGTGACAAAATTCTCATGTATATAGTCCCTATGATGAAAGTAATCATTTTCTATCTTTAAAATGTACCAATATACTTAATAAAACTAAAAAATACATCAGAGGAGTTCATGATTCTCAAAGAAAAAGACATGAGCAGATCATGAGCTGATTTTCCTCAAAATGTCCAATTGTGGCTCAATAAAGGAAATGGAACTGGTTATCTTTCAAGGTAAGCAGTAGGTCAACATGTACTCTGTGGAGTTTGACAGCCATGTAATACTAACTAGCTTCTATAGATACACAGAAAGAAACATCCTTTAAACTTAGGCAAGGAGATAAAGACCTAAATGTTTGGAGGCATTTTTTTCCATATAGTCTTTTATCTCTCCTTCAACGGTGAAAGCAAAACACTTCAGCTCCAAACTTAAGTCCTTCTGCCTGTTCAGTTTGCAGGTAAGTGCTTTTAAAAAAGCAGTGGATGTTAAGAGGCATAAGTGGTCAGAAGAGTCCTCTTTATAGCTGAGAAAACTGAGGCCCAGAGGGGCTGTGACAACAGCTATTTGATAGCCAGAGGGGACCTAGGACTCATGTTTCTCAATGTCTAGACTGTGCAGATTCATTTTAAAAGGGTTATCACAAAAATGTCAATAACAAACTCAATGAGCCAACATTTTCTGATTTCTGGGAAATTCAAATGCTTTCCATGTATTCATGTATGCAAGACACGTAGGCCCAAGTGATGTGTGTCTATGTGTACCTGTGTGCGGAGTTGCTGGCTTGGATAGAGACACCGTATCATCCTTCAAAGGACAGATTAGCTTGACTTGAGTTTTACTGTTATGTTGCCAGGAAGGAAACAGATCTGAATGTTCCAGTGTAAGGATGGCAGGAAGGCAAACTTTGCTTCTTGGTAAAAGATTTCAGAACTGACTATGCACCTTTGTTTGGCAAGACTGGCTAGTGCCAATTAAAAAAAAAAAAAAACAACTCATCAGCTGGCTCAACTGCTCTCCCTAGCAAGAATTCTGATCCACTACTTTGGCCTCTTGAGCCAATTTGCCTTCAGAGGTCTGTGCCCAAAGATAGGCTTTATTGAAAATAACCAGAGGAGTATACCTTGATGGCTGGGTATACTTCATGGGTTGTTTAGATTTTCTATTATAATAGTCTGTTAGAGTACCTGAGGATTGGGTATTTTATAAAGAAAAGAAGTTTATTTTGGCTTATGGTTCTGGAACTCCAAGTACGTGGCGCCAGCATCTTCTGTCCTTCTGGTGAATGTCCTTCATACTGTTTCAACTCACTGCACAATCTAGGGAAGGATGCAAGCACAGGCAGAAGTATGTATGCAAGACAGACCAAAGAAAGGTGCCAGGCTTGTTTTACAACAACCTACCCTTGTGTGAACTAATCTAGTATCATGAAAACTAATCTGGTCTCTCCAGAAATGCATTAATTCATTCATGAGGGTGGTGCCCCTGTGACCTAACTATCTCTTAAATGTCCTACCCTCTCTCAACACTGTTTCTGAGGATCAAGCCCCTACATGAGTTTGGGTGAGGACAAACCATATTCAAACCAGGTATGTAGAGGGGGGGTTGTTGGAAGAATATGGTAAAGTTCCAGAAGCAAATCTCAGCTTGATTTTGGGCAATGCTGGACCTCGGAAAGTCCCTCCATGTCCAGCTAAGTTCCCTGTAGGCTGGAGATGGTACACAGATGGATAGTTCCTGACCAGGATGTCCCTCATATTCTAGAAATACATGCGAGGCTACCCTTTCCCCTCTGCCTCTGGAGATCTAGACACACTTTTGAAGTTTGCAACTGGGACATGCTCTAGGCAATGACAGTGTCTGTAACTACTCCACTGCTTGCTCTGGAGTCCCAGCAATGCTTGCCTTGGCGCAGGCAGAGAAGATCCCCAGGAATCACTGTATACCCTCACTCTCTGGAAGGTTTCTCTCTCATTTCCCTTCGGACTCAGTCTCTAACCTCGTGTTATATACCCATAGTCTCCCTCTTACTTGGGCACATCCAAACTGATAGCCTACTGGGTGGTCAGCCAGGCTTTTGCATTTAGCTTCTCTCACAAATACTCTTTCAGTTCACTTCCTTGACATACTCCTTCACTCTATCCTCCTCACTGTGGAAATGATGCCTCAATTATACACCCAGACTTCATGTCAAGATGGAAGGACTTGGGGCCCCTTTTGTGTGGGAAGAGGAATTTGGCAGAGGCCAAGCTCCCCCCACCTCTATCTCCACCCTTCCTCTTCTTTATACTGGGAGCAGGAAACAGGAGAGGAGGGGAAGAAGAAGCGCAGGTACATCTTGGCACCACAGGACCAAAAGCAAAGGGGGTCCTGACTGCCAATTATATACATTCACGCTCTTGGGCCTCATGAAGAAGCTTGGGATGCAGGCTCTCCCTTCAAAGTGACTACAGTTCAGATCAAGTGATGCTTTTGGAAAAAGTACCACAATCAAGAGTGTACTGAATGAGATGAATACAAGCTGGAAGTACCACCAGGGAGGGACAAGAAACACCACTGAGTGGCCTAGGGCCAGTCCACTGGGGCTATGTCAGTAGGCCATACTTAGGCGACATTAACACCTTGGCAAGCTCTATTCCTCTGCATGTGAGACCACCCAGAAAAACTAATGCATAAGATAGACAATGTCACAGGTAAATTATTTTTCTTAGCCTTATTGTAAATACATATTTATTTCTTTTATAAATAATTTATTGGGTAACTTTATAAATTAGAAAGAGCTACAGATCTGAAAAGGCTAAAGGACCTGATTAAGGAACAAAGAATTTTGGTGAAGAACAGATTTTATAAATTGGATTGTCAGAAGATGAAGGCTAAAGTAAGGCACCTCCTAAGAACTTGGTAAAGAGAAGGCAGAGTTAAGGCAATAAAAATTCACCTACAGTGGATTAGCCACCATGGGAATCAAGCAAGGGAGTCCCTCTCCTGTGAAAGTTCGGAACCTGTAAACCTTCTGCTGAGTGATCTAACACAATCACAAAAGGATGGGTTGGCCCACAGTTGTAACTGGGAGAGTGGGCAATCTAACTGATCATGCAGTATCAGTCTGGAAACTGATGGGAAGGGTCTTGTCAGTAATGAAAATGGAGAAAAACAGAGTTGTTGAAACCAACAATGTAGTGCTCTTGCAAGAATTATCTGGTCTTAGCTGAATTCAATATATGGTTCCTTCGGCAAACTTTTCCCTTTGGTGTGTAAGGAGGGCCTCAAGTGATACCTGCCAGGCCTTTTGTAGGAACAACTAACTCCTCTCATTTAGATTCTTGCTTTCCAGACAAGGGTGGTA
>PVLD010024183.1:0-25941 GCA_004027595.1 Dinomys branickii
ACTTTCCCACGTCTCGCCCCGGCAGCCTGGTCCGCCCTACCACATCTCCCCCGGCATCTCAGAGAAATACGCCCAGTTTAAACTTCCCAGCCGAGGTTCCGGCATTCACGCTCACCAAGTCTGTCTCGAGCTGGTGGTGTTTATTAAGGAGGTTCGCTCCCTTGCTGCTCACCCGGTCGCCATCTTCCTGAGTTCTTCTCTTTTTAAAATATAGTACAAATTTATATATAATTTTCATTTGCCAATTACAATAATATTTTTTAAATAGGAAATTAAAAATATGGGAAACAAAAGGTAGAAAATTATAGTATCTGTCTTATTTCTAGTTTGTAATATATATTCTTATCACTGTTCAGTGTAATATATAAGAAACAATGTCCATGTCATTAAATAATGGTTTATGTAATATTTTGTTAAACATTATACTTTTGCCAGCTTTATCATGATGAATTTACATAAAGTCAGCTTAAGCAGCTTAAAGTGTACAATTCAGTGAGTTTTGACAATTGGTACAGTTTTGTAAATCACAACTGCAGTCAACATTTGGAACATTCCTAAAATCCAAGGACGCGCCCTACTGCCTTTACTCCTGCTCTGGAAGGCTGGCTCTGCTCTCGGTCACGGTGACTTTGCCTTTGAAAGAGTCCTGTGTACGTGCAGCAGTGCAGCGTGCAGCCACTCGCGTCTGGCTGTTCTCACTCAGGAGTGCCGTTGAGACCTGTCCACGCTGTTCTGAGCAGCAGCAACCCGTTTCTTTTATTGCTGGGTAGTGTTTCACTGTCTTACTGGCCCAGAGGGGAGCAATTGCGTTGTTTTCCTGTTTGGGGCTGTTAAAAACAAAACCACCGTGAACATTCACACTGACGTCCTTGTGTGGCTCTGTGAGTTTGTTTCTCCTAAGTAAATATCTAGGAAAGGAACTGCTGAGCCTTGTGACAGTTGTGTGTTTCATGTAAGAAACTGTCCTCAAAATTATTTGGTTTATTCTACATTCTCTGCATTTCCATATGAATTTGGAGTCATATGTGAAATTTTGTAATAATTTTGCTTGAACCTGTAGATCATTTTGTGGAGACAAAATGACATCCTAATGGTACTGAGATTCTGGCTCCTTGAGGAAGGTATCACTCTCTATTTAATTTCAATTTTAGAAATGTTTTATATTTTTGGTTGTGCCAGTCTTGCATATGTTTAATTAAATTTATCCCTAGATAGTACCAGTTTTTGTTTTTGAGACAGGGTTTTGCTGTATAGTTTAGGCTGGTCTTGAACTCACTGTGTTACCTTTGCTGGCTTCAAATTCATGGTAATATTCTTGCCTCAGCCTCCTTAGTGCTGGGATTACAGGCATGTGCTCCATGCTCTGCTCTATGTTACCAATTTTTGATGTTGTTGCACAGGATAGAAATTTAAGAATTTCAGTGTTCACTTGTTTGTTGAAGGTTGAGAAATACTATTAACTTTTGTGCACTGACCTATTCACTTTGTACCTTGCAGCCTTGCTAAATTTCCTTATTCTAGTTCCTCTAAATTCTTTAAGCCTTTCCATGTAGATGATTAGGTTGTCTGCAAACAAGAGTTTTACTTTTCATTCCCAACTAATATTCTTTTTCTTATTGTTACCTTTTAAAATGGTACAGTGTTGGCCGGGTGTGGTGGCACACACCTGTAATCCCAGCACTCGGGAGGCGGAGGCCGGAGGATTATTCTGAGTTTGAGACCAACCTGGGTTACAAAGTGAGCTCAAAGCCAGCCTAAACTGCATAGCGAGACCCTATCTCAAAAAGGGCAAAAAAGCCCCAATAAGCCAAAAACAATCCACCAAAAACCCAAAATAAAATGGTACAGTGTTGAATAGAAGTTATGAGACTGGATTTCCTTGCCTTGTAGGGAAATTACTCAGGCATTCACAGTTACAATGCCATTAGCTGTTGGTAGGTTTCTTACTTTAAAAAAAATGTTCAGAGGTTTCCTTTTGTTTTGTTTTTTTGAGACAGGGTCTTGCTATGTAGTCCAGGCTGGCCTCAGACTCACTGTGTTAACCCAGGCTGGCCTCAAACTCATGGAAATCCTGCCCAGCACTGCCTCCTGAGTGCTGGGATTATAGGTGTGTGCCACCACACCCCGCCCTGTGTGAATGAATTTTAATATATTGTTTTATCACTTCGGTGCAGATATTTTTCTGTTTCCCTGTAGTTTCTTTTTTGACCCATAGGTTATTTAGAAGTATGTAGTTTAATTTTCAAGCATTTGAGGATTTTCCACTCGCACCTTGTTACTGATTTCTAACTGAACTCTATGGGCATCATAGAATATGCTCTGTGTGATTTTTAGTTCTGTCAATTCATGAGCTATATGTGGTGCTGCACACCTATTGTTCTACCACTTTGGAGGCTGAGGCAGAAGAATTGCTGCAAGTTCAGGGTCAGTTTGGCTACACAGTGAGTTCAAGGCCAGCCTGTCTCAAAAATATAAATAAATACATTTATGAAACTTTTGGGAACCTGAGATTATTTGGTGGTAAAATTAGAGAGATAACGGAGTTGCTAAGTAGTTTTCCTTCCTCTTTCAGGTTAGAGATCAAGCTCAGCGCTGTTCTCGGGTTCTTCTGGATATTGAGGCTGGTGCTCCTGTTCTTCTAATCCCAGAAAGTTCGAGATCAAGTAACCTGATTGTAGCAAATTTGGGGAAGTTGAAAGTCAAGAACAAGTTCCTTTTTGCTGGTTTTCCTGGAACCTTTTCCTTACAAGATAAGGTGAGCAGTCCGTCGCCACCCCCTTCCAGCTGGGCTCTTACTTGAGCCCTGACTGCAGAATTCATGTGCTTCCATAAGATGAGACATAACTGCCCTTACGTTTGCAGATGTGTTGCTTGAAGACTATTTTGGCAATTTCTTCTTACAGTAATGCTTGGAAGTAATCAGGATGCAGATTGCTGTCATTTTCATTTTACATTAAGGCAGACTAGACCTCTTTGAGGATGAACAATAAAAATGGAGACGGTAAATCGCAAAGTTGGGGACCGTTAGAGGTGTTTGCTGATCCCCCTTCACCCACTTGTGCAGTGCGGAGACCAAGTGACATTTCTGCAACTACAGGCGTCATTCTTGGCGCTTTTTTTTTTTTTTTTAAATCATTCCGTGCCACTTTCCAGGACAGCTTTTTGGTCTGTGCTTATTGAGTGCAAACTAATATAGCATGCCAGGAAAGCCCTTATGGAGGTGTGCCTGTTTTTAGTCTATAACATGGGAGAGATTGCCTTTGAGATGTAGGGTTTGACTGTAAGTCTGACAAAAATAAAGCTAAGTAGCTGATGTTTGTTGAATGACTGTTATACATCAGTTGGTACTACACTCTTTACATATAGAAAGAAAGCCTGTTGCCTGTGTTCACAGTGCTGGTGACACCACCTGTGTGCATTTGCCCCCCACCAGTTATACTTCACCTCTCTATAGGTAGCACCTCACCTGGGTATCCTGCAGTTCAATTGTGACACTAACTGGGCACAGTTAGCTCAGTCTCTCACTGAGACTCTGGTCTCCCACAAGACTGTCCCCGCATTATGCACCAATCACAAGCCCAGGCCTTGTGTACTTTTGACCAAGGAGCCATGAATTAAGGGTTCTCACTACCCCTTCCTCAGGCTCAGTAATTGGCTGTAATGGCTCACAGAGCTCAGGGGAGACACGTGTACCAGTTCATTATAGAGGATTAAACAAATGATACCAGTAAACAGCTGAATGAGTAGATGCATAGGGCAGGGTCCAGTAAGGTCCTGAGCACAGAAGCTTCTGTCCCTATGAATTGGAGTGTGCTGCCCTCCTGGCACCAACGTGTATTCACCAATTGATAGCCTGCTGAACCCAGGCATTTACTGTTTTTAACGGAGGCTCCATGCTGTAGGCATGATAGAGGAAGTCATTGGCTGTGGGTGATGGGACTGAACTTCTAGCGTCCACTTCTCTTGAGGTCTGGGGAGTAAATGAAAATTCTAACTTTTGAATCTCATAATAATTTTGTTTGTGGTAAACCTTTCTTTTGAGACCACACTAAGTTTTTTAGGAAGAGATCAATTATAGCCAGCATGGGTGATCAGATTCACTAACACTTTGTTTTTCTGCCATTCCTAAAAAGGCAATGGACTGATTTTCTGTACCCAGTAGATCTGTCTGGGCAGAGCAGACTTTGAAGTTAGCCTTGAAAGAATTGCCAAGATATTTAGCCATATGTGTGAAAAGATTTCTATTTTGTTAAGCCAAGTAATAACACATAGTTTGTAGTATTTTAATGAAAACATTTCCCTTTATTTGTTTTTGAGGATTTGATTTTAAGTGGCAGTGCATACAAGGATCACTTTTTCTTCAAGGTATTATGTATTGGTGTTGTTGTTCTTTTGTCTCCTGGTTATTCTGAAAAACCTTATGGGATTCAGCAGTCAATTTATATATTTAAAAAAGAAAATGAAAAACTAACCATTTATAATATTTTATTATTCAGGGAAGCCTGCGTATTTTAATTTTTTTGCTGTTTTATTTTTGTGAATTCTTTCCTACATAAAAAAGTTCTCTTAAAAAAAGGCCTGATAAAAAGAATTTCTTTTCTTTTCCTTTTTCAAAGCACTGGTAGTACTTTCTTAATTGTCTCATGTCCTAGAGTACTAGAAAGACTGTTACATACCAGGGGTTGTTCTGTAGAATTCCATAAGGGCTGTTTGGAGTGTGTCATTTGATCAAATATTTGTAACTAGGTGAACTTACCTGTACAGTTTACCTCTTCACATACACACTCAGACTTAACTGAGCAGAGTCTTTGTAAATGAATAATAACCCTCTTCACCTGTGGTCACTTTAGGTCATACTCGCACATGTGGGGTTTGTGTAACACACAGTCCGGTGGTTAAGGACAGGAAGTGCTCCTCACCCCAGCCCTTGCACAGAGGTTATTTTGCCTCAGCTTTCATGACTCCTGTATGTTTGGAATTGTTTTATGTAAATCCAGGTCTTAATCAATCCAGGCTTGAACTTTTTGTATATGCTTGCCTTTTATTTTTCTTAATCATAGCTTGTGCTTAAACCATAATTTCTAAATCTGTCTTTCAAAGACTTTGGGCTAATCTCTTCAAGCCATTGATTTATTTAAACGAGCTACCGAAGGGATGTGGAGATAAATCAAATGAAAGAGCAACAAACATTCTTCAGCGTTTAAATAAATGAAACAAGAGGGAAGGCTTTAATGTTGAAGTACTAAATAATAGTGTTTACCTACTAATCTGCCTTGCAAGAAAAATTGTAGGAAGTAAGAAATGGTTTCTTTAGCATTACTTGTAATTACTACTCAAGGTAACCGTGAGACAGAGCAGTAAACAGCGCAAGTAGCCGTGGGGGCAGACTCCCTCTTCCTGTCCTCCCAGTCTGCAGGGACAGTGGCTGGGCAGGAGCAGGTTAGTGTTGCAGAAACCACCAGAGAGGGATCTCTGAGGCTGGCATGAGGAGCCCAGGGAAGTTTCAGAGCCAACTTTTAACTCATTCTGTGCAATAGATTTTTTTCCCTGTTAGCAGTGAATTAAAACCACTAAGTATGTAAGAAAAGACTATAGCCTTTTCAACAGAATCACAGTATCTGTATTAGCTTTAGTATAAGCTATTAGCTTAGTTTATAGCAAGGGCAATGGGAATGGCTAACCTTTTTTGTATTCCATTTAGAGGGTGGTGGTAGTTGAGATGGGGTCTCACTATGCAGTTCAGGCTGGTCTTTGTTTTTTTTTTTGTTTTTTTTTTGCGGTACTGGGGATCAAACTCAGGACCCTGCGCTTGCTAGGCAAGCGCTTATTCCACTGAGCTATATCCCCAGCCCTCAGGCTGGTCTTGAACTCGCTGTGTAGCTCAAGTTGGCCTTGAACTTGAAGCAATCCTTTTGACTCAGCTTCCTGAGTACTGGGATTATAAGCATTGTACTACCAAGCATGGCTCTGTTTTATTTTTATTTCCATAGTTACTTATAGAAATATAAACCCATGTGGGGAGACTTCTAGAAAGTCTAGACACACTACCATGGCCCAATCCCACTGGAGTCATATTGGCATGATACATGTTTTATTGTAAGAATCAGCCCCCCTCCCCTGAAAGCAATACTACATCACGTGGCCGACAGATTTGCTTTTGTTGGATTTGACCACCTGAAGCATTTCGCATCATGGTATTTCCTCTTGAGCCAATATCCTGTACCACTGATACAGTTTTCAGTATTGATGCTTACCTATGGTAGGAAGTGCCATGACCCCAGTGCTGGCTTCTTTATGGGACTTGGGTGACTGAGAGAAGCGCAGTAGCTATAGTTTTTGACGAGGCTGGAGATTGAGACAGGACTTCCAGAATGGTAATAATATTGTCACCACCACCTTTCATTTCTGCATTCAAGTTTTATTTTGTTCCTTCCAGGAGTCTGTACCATTGGCTTCCCCAACGGGCACGCCCAGACACACTGCAGGGAAAATGACAAGCGTGGAAGACCCCAAGGGGCCTCGTTCCCAGGGTCTGTTCATGATGCCCTCTGCTGAAAAGGGCCTGGGCAGCCTGAAGAGCGAGTTTGTGCCTAGTGCCTCCACCAGGCAGCGAGGGCAGCAAGCCGTGCCACCTGTCGGCCACAGTTCCAGTAGTCCAGGTAACAGAGGAGAAAATCACACACACACACACACACACACACACACACACACACACACACGAGAAAATTGCTGCCTAATGAAGATGGGGAAATTCACTTTCCAGGAGCCCGAGAGGGACTGTGCTCCGGTCAGAGGCCAGGAGGGACTTAGCATTTCTCTAACAGGTTTTGATGTTGCTTTAGAAGTCTTAAGACTCCAGAATATAAGCATTAGTCACTCTGAAGAGGGGGCCAATTAGGACTCTCTGGTTTTTCGTTGTGGATTGAGGATGTATTAGGCAAGTGAGGTGCTGCCTTTAAGGAGTTAGAGGAGGTGTAATGTGATGAGCCACAAAGATTAATCCAGTGTGATTGGATTTAACGAGGCTCTGAGTGCCTTTTGTAAGACAGATGCAAGAAAGAGTGAACTCCCTGTAGTTCCCTGTAGTCTCAGAAGTGACAGCAACATGGTTTTTGGCTATGTTGTCTAAATGAGATCATGTGTTGTTTTTTTGAGACAAGGTCTTGCTAAGTAGCCCAGGCTGGCCTCAGACTCATAGTGATCCTCCTGCCTCAGCTTCCTAAGTGCTGGGATTGCAGGTGTGGGCCACCATGCCTGGCTTACTCTTTTTTTTTGTTTTTTAATAATTTTTTATTGAAGTATAGAATATATAGAAAAGTATATGGCTTGATTAGTTTTCATACATTTTACATAATCTTGTAAGTGGTATCCAGAGAAAGAAAGAACATTATTAGTATGGCAAAAGACTGCAGATTTCTTTCTTTTAATGTAACATTAAGGTGAAAAGAGAAGGTTAGAGATTTTGGAGTTGCTGTTTTTGCCCCCTCTGGAATTCTTCGATTGGTGAGACATTGCCTAGGATGAGTGCAGCGTTCTCACACACTCCCGCACGCTCCTCACTTCTGTGGCAGCACCCAAGGAGAGACCCGAGGAGAGCGCCAAAACCACTTCCTTCCTTCTCTTTACCCCTCGTACCAGATTAGTTCTGCTTTGATATGTTTCTTATATTTATCAGGAGAGTGAACCAAGCAAGAACTAT
Organism: Dinomys branickii; assembly: GCA_004027595.1. Classification (NCBI taxonomy): domain Eukaryota; kingdom Metazoa; phylum Chordata; class Mammalia; order Rodentia; family Dinomyidae; genus Dinomys; species Dinomys branickii. The sequence goes on from PVLD010024183.1 coordinate 7,700, forward strand.
GTTTATTATATTCCAGCTTAATACCCGGTGTTACAGTCTTTCATTCCCCAGGATACTAACATGCTGTTGTGTGCACTTCCTACCATGACTATATTTGTAGACTAATGAGAAAGACATGAAATAGGTATATAAACATGGATGGGTGGTAGTGAGTTTCATGGGGAAACAAAGAACATAGAGGATTCAGTTCAGATTAAGACGGGAAGGTCATTGCCACTGGCGAGGCTGTCCAGCAAGCAAGGAGCTTAGAATTAGGGGGGAAATAGAGGCCTGAGATTTTGTGAGCAAGTGCTTAAGTGGCTTGAGGTGAGGCTGGGAAACTGGGCTTATGCATGGTCTTGCTTCTGGGGAAATTTTGATCAGATCAGTGGAGATCTGATCTTCCCCTCCTACTGTGTGCGACAGACTGAAAGAATTTTGGATAAAAAAATAGCCATTGACTTTTATAAAGGAAAGGAAAGGGCTGCTGCTTTTTTTCTAAGGATCACTCAGGTGTTTTGTGAGGCCACAGTGGAGTCACACAGGTGCATTGGAGGAGAGTAGGTGGCGGTGGTTTGGACTTGAGTAGTAGGAGTGCAGATGGTTAGACTAATATTTGACAAAGAATAATGCTGCCAGGAAAGGTATGAAGCTTTGGTTCATATTGTCTCTGGGGAGGGGTTGCCATGAGGTCATGACCTCTGCAGCCTCAGTGTGTCAGGATGGCACGAGGTCAGCAGGATGTGGCAGTGTGTGTCTGTGCGACGAGGTGTGGAAGGGTGCATTGAGCTTGCAGAGCTCGGTGCAGGGAGGTCTTGCTTAATGGAGAGCAAGGGAAGCAGGCAGTTCTGAACATTTTCCAAAGACACAGTCAACTTATTTTGACTGTTTAATTGTGTTCATTTCTTCTCTTTGGAGGCTCTTTTCTTCATTGTCTCTTTCCTTGGGTCCTTGTAGAAAACCACATTTGCCTGCTGGACTGCATTGTTGTGGACCTGCAGGACATGGACATCTTTGCTGCAGAGAGACGCCCACGAGAGTACTCAAAAGGTTCTGAGGACAGCAGTGGAGATCTGATCTTCCCCTCCTACTGTGTGCGACAGACAGGAGGAAGCCTCTTAACTGAACCTTGTAGGCTGAAATTGCAGGTGGAAAGAAATTTGGACAAGTGAGTCTTTTATCTGAATACCTTAGTACAGCACCTACGAAATCAGTGCTACCTCAGTGAGTCTGCATGAGCATAGTTACTTAGTTCTTCCCCTGTTTTCCATCTATTGATTGAACCCCTACCATATGCTAGACATGAAGGCTGCTGGGATAAAGGGGAAGACTGCTCTCAGGGAGCTTACAGTTTGTTGAGGGACATTGGGTGGTAACTAGTGATTCTGATTTAGTGTTTGATTCAGTGTTACAAACTTTGTCACAAGATTGTATAGCAGTGCCTTGGAAACAAAACAGGGGCATGAATTTAGCATGGCTTTAGGTGGTGATGAGGGTAGTGATAGTGGGCAGAGTGTTCTGCAAAAGGTGGACATTTGGATTATGTGTCCCAAATGTACTAGGTTCTTGACCTGGTGTGGTTGCTTGACAGCTCCATTTCATTCACACAGCTGTTCAGTGGCTGTTCCATAAGCAGTCTGGGAGAGCTGGTGTGTAAAGGGCAAGCTGCTGTTGAGCAGTTACGGGAATGAAATGGGATAGTCAGCAGCTATGAAGACAAGGAGCTTACCCTCACTTGCTCTTGTAGTTGGCAGCAGCTCACAGAACACTTACTTTAAAGTTGAGAGCTGTTGCTCCAGTGGTTCTGAATCTGCCTGGGAAATATCTTGAAAGTGAACATCCTGGACCCTATCTGAGACCAGCAAATGTGACCCTTGGGGCCATTGTTCAGCTATGCGTTTAACCAGGTCCTCGAAAGGTGCTTCAGCTTGCCTGGCCCCTGCACATGGGCGGAACTGCTGAGTTGATTGTGTGGCATCTTTCAGTGTAAGGCACTGATTTTGAAGAAATCAGCAACATTTTACATTCTTAACTGCAGGGAAAGATGGGGTGTGGCTGTGTAAAAAAGGATTTTCCTTTGTGGCGTTTTGGAAAGCAGCCTTGTTACTTGCAGAGTGTGGCTTTGATCCCTGTATAGCCGCTCCTTTCCCAGTTCCTGGGTCTGCACAGGCATTCCTTGTCACTTGTTAGTTTCTTGCCGGGTGAGTGTACAATTTCACCATTCTCACTGGGATGTTTGTGTTTCACTCTTACTTGTTATTCAAGTGCTCCCTGGCTGGTGTTCAGTTATGGTTGGCATGGGCTATATTTGGTTTTACGGGCTTAGCAGTCTTAAGAGGAGCTTCATTATTTAGAAATTGAACACTCTGTTTTCTTTTCAAGTAATGCTTTAAAAAATGTGCTTTGCTACTCCACCTATCTAAACTTACCCACTCCCATCAGCATGTGTGTGCAGATAATTGTACTCTGTTAGCACAGCTCGAAGCTGACACTTAACACAAGGTGTGTGTCAGCTTCTCACCCCACAGACAGGAACCCTAGATGGCACCTGATAACCTCTCCCAGTTTTGTTAGTTGCATCATTGGTCTTTAAAACTTTATTGTATATGGATTTATCTCTGTAGACAAAGTAACAAAAATTTTGTTTTGTTTTATTTTGTGGTACTTGAGATTGAACACCAGCAGGGCCTTATGCATGCCAGGCAGGTGCAAGCTACATGCCCAGCCCATGTAGCTCATCTGAGGGTTTTCTCCATGTGTATGTGGGAGAAAAGGCTTTTTTTATGTGGTTGAAGCATGAGAGTCATATACCACCTTGCCTTTTTTTGGAGAGACATGAAATTGTTGTCACTAGAAGTTAAAAATTTGCTTGGTTGATAATGCAAGTGAGAACATTTTAGCCCTTATAGTTGGGTATGAGTTATGTCATTGTTAAGATAGTGACTGATTTCTAAACGTGACCTTTTACTTTTTCATAGAGAAATAAGTCACAGTGTTCCAGACATATCTATCCATGGCAATCTCTCTTCTGTCCACTGTTCCTTGGATCTGTGTAAATATAAGCTGATCCGAGGCTTGCTGGAGAATAACCTTGGAGAGCCCATAGAGGAATTTATGCGGCCTTATGATTTACAGGATCCAAGAATTCATGTGAGTGAGACCTCCTGTTCTTCAGTGACTTTCATAGTCTTAGCTGGTGGTTGTCCTGTGTGTATACTCCTTAAATTTACCTGTGGAAAGAAGGCAGAACCGTAGGCAAATTAGATTTCTTGACTGAGTATGTTTTTCGGTTGGCATCGTGAACCCTAGAATGATTAGTGCTTTGCTCTTGCAGACTGTTCTGAGTGGAGAGGTCTACACTTGTGTGTGTTTCCTCATTGACATGGTCAATGTAAGTCTGGAGCTTAAAGATCCAAAAGGAAAAGAAGGTGCTGGATCCCTTGCCAGGTATGGTTTGAATATTATTACAGTCCTAGTAACGGTAATACAAACGAGGCACATATGTGCATTAGCATCGATTAGAGGGTGCAGGGTGGAGCTTCACAGCAGAGTGAGGTCTGTGAGGGGTTTTCGGTTGGTCTGCAGTGTGCTTTTCATTCCTGTTTTACAGCACTCCTGAGCTAAGTGTACTCTCACCACTAAGCTTCACCCCCAGACCCTAGGATGCTCTTAAAAAAAGTTTAAATTTGAGGCCCTGTCAGCCACAATAGTTGGGTTGTGCTTTAATACCCCAAATATCAGTGATTTAAACAGTGAAGATGTGTTTCTCCCTCAAGCTGGCCAGCCATCTTGGGTCCAAGGCTCTTCTGCTTATTGAATCTGGGTGACAGAATATGGTGTTTTTTTGTTGTTTTGTTTTGTTCTTTATTGCTTGTTTTGAGAGAGGGTCCTCCGTGTTGCCTAGGCTGAGCTCAAACTCTGTGCTCAAGTGATCTTCCCATCCCAATCTTCCACCAGTAGGTCCTGCCAGCAGAGTGTTCTAATGTGCCAGAGAGAAAAGTGAGCATGGAAGGTTCTGCAGTGGCTGTGAAATGCGCTGGCTCACCCTGCGCAGCTTGGTCACAGTCCGTCCAGCACGGAAGGCTTGGGGAGGACCATGCCACGTGCATGGTTCTTGGGGAGGCAGCATGGATGGATGAGGGTCTCATCAGTGAATATTTTAAATATTGGGAGATTTCACACCAAAATAATGAAATAATTCCAGCTTCTTTTGAAAAGGTGGAAGCTTTGGCAGTGCTAGGTCTCAGTCCTTCCTTGGAAGCCTCTGGGAGCTGAGTGGCACCTGCTCCTTTTAAATGTTTGCTTGGCCAGTGTGGATGTGTGCGTTTGTGATTGCTGGGGTAGGACTCTGTGGGGTGTATTACTTTCACACTTGATAGATACTTTTTTAAAAAACCTTATAACAGCCCTATAAGCTGCCTATTTTCCAGGTACAATTTTCAACTAGCATAAGATCATGTGGCCAGAAAAGTGGCTCCATAGTTGAAAATAAGACATGGAGACTAGAGATGTCCCTGGTGAAGCTCACAGTCTCCCAGCTTGTGTTTGTTGAAAATCTGCTGGGACCTGTCACACACCGGATGTGTGTGCTGTAATGAATCTGGAGTCCTATTGATCTTTTTTTGGGCCAGAAGTTTTTCTGATGCCTGGCTGTGCCTTTGTTTTTCTCCATATGGAGTAATTCTGTATGCATTGTCACAATGGTACTGAATAATTATAAATTTCTCATTGGAACTTTCTTCTCTTACTAAAATACTGATTTCAAATGCATTTCCTGTTGGAGGATCCATTGAATTATTTCCCGGTGTGAAGAATATTATGCATTATGGCCGTTCCCAGAGAACTGTAATGATTGTACAGAAAAATCTGGGCAAACTCTGGTGAGAAAAACCTCCAGGCAGGCAAGAAGGGTGACAGATGAAGGTCTACAACACTACTGGTGAACCTTTTACAGCTTTCACTGACACAAACATCCCACTGTGGCACATCTGCCTTTCATTTGCCACCACTGATCTAAAGGGACATTTGACATCTCTTGGGGAATTACTGTAAATTCAGGCCTTCTTAGATTTATGACGGGAAAGTAGAGTGGAGTAAATCAGGGGTATAATATGTTTATGGTATTGTTATTCCTCATGAAGTTCCCATGAACACGATCATCTCTTTGGAATCGGAAAGATAAGATACAAGGTATAACGCTCCTGAAGCCATTTTGAGTGGTCTGTTCACAAAAATCAATGCAGGATCTCAGAATAAAAGTGACTCACCTTCGTACAACTTAGTTGTATTGATGATTTTGCTCTTATTGTCCTGAATTTACATAATTTTGTAAAGCAGAATTATGCTTAACGTTTTCTTTGCTTTCTCCCTTTAGATTTGACTTCAAGAAATGTAAACTGCTCTATGAAAGTTTTTCTAATCAAACCAAGTCCATTAACTTGGTTTCTCATTCCATGATGGCTTTTGACACGCGCTATGCTGGGCAGAAGACCAGCCCTGGCCTGACCAATGTATTTAGCTGTATATTTCAGCCTTCCAAGAATAGCAGCACCACCCAAGGGTCCATCCAGATTGAACTTCATTTCAGGTAGTAGAGGTAGATGTACCTCTCCCTCTCTTCTTGGAGACATTTATTTTCATGACCAGAGGGGCCAGGTCTGCACTGGCTTTGGAACATAAAAGGATCAAGGAGTCACTAAAAAGATAAGACAGTGGCTAATTAGCACAAGGCATTGTCTACTGACAGGTTTTCCCGGCATGCTTGCAATTTCACTATTAGCCAGAAGGTGTCTCTATGACCTTGAAGAAAAGTGCAGAGTTACACGAAGCCCTTAAACTCAAACTTCCTGTAAGCTTTAATTTGTAAAGTGACCTGGGGAAGGAAGAAAAGATGCTGGTTTGAGGGAGAATAGAAAAATAACCTTCTGGTTTATAGTGAAAGGAAAGTGGTTTTGACTTGCACACCTGCTTGTCTGTTCCCGTCTCACTGACCTTTGTACGTACCCAGAGTCTTTCTTTACCTTTTTGTATTAGATTATGTTTTTCTCTTTGGTATTATAGGAGACAGCATTGTGTGTGGAAAGAGTGTATGTTTAGGAATCACAGACCTTGGCTCTGAACCTTTATTCTTTCTTGCTGTGTGTCCTAGGGCAAGTTGTTTAGCCTTTTTGAAACTCATTTTTATCTTTTATAAAACAGAAAAAGGAAAGAAAAGAAAGACTGTGCCCACCTAACTGGGTGGAGCTAAGAATAAAACGAAATAACTTTGGTATACTGCTCGACACAGAGGTAGCTCATTATTGTATGATATTCTCTTCTGAGGTTTTATGCGTGAGTGAGCATGGCCCTAACACTGACACCACAGGTCCTCCCTGAAGAAGCCCTTCAGTGAAAGTCTGGGAGACCTCTGGAGGCAATGCCAGGTTCAGCCTATTTTTCATATTATCAGCTGTGTTTCAAATATAAACTACTAAGTAGAAGGGATGGGGGAAACTTCATATTTAAACAAAAAAAGAAAAACGAATCATCAGGATTATTGTTTTTATATTCCTGGCATTCCAGTGTGCTGCTCAGAATTCTTCAGAGTTTAGATTTTTTTAGGGAGCAATCATGATCTCCTCAAGTGCCATTAGGAAGCTGTAGCAATTCTTTTTTTTTTTTTTTTTTTGTGGTACTAGGGATCGAACTCAGGACCCTGTGCTTGCTAGGCAAGCCATTAGGAAGCTTGCCAGACATTTAAACTTGTGTAAGGACATTTATCTAAAAGCTCAGTAGTACGAATTCTAACTGCATCTCATTGGGGCCTTCCATGAGGTAGGTGCTTTACCTATTGTCATGTGAGCCATCACATGAAGTCTGCAAAGTAGGTGACTTCTTTCCCTTTTTACAGATGCAGAGACAGATCCTGGGAGAAGTTCAAGTCATTCAGGCAAGGTCCCACAGATAGGAAGTCAGTAGTCAGAGCCCAGAGCTGGGCCTCTAACTTCAAAGCCCATGAGCTCTTCCTGCCCACCAGCTCTCTAGTCACTGGCTGAGTGCAGCCAGATGAAAAGGGTGTATTTTGTGGCTCTTTTGTTTGAAGTTGCTTGTTGGAACAGGGGGTTTGCATGTGTTTGGTTCGTCTGTAGAGAATTTATTTTTTGGGTTTGCTTTATTCCTGGCATTTAGGTGAGAGCCCAAAGACTCTCGGGGCTGGCATTATTAGTATTATTATTAGTAATAGTGGCTTTCTTTTTCATGATGTTTATCACTGAGCTATAAGCCCTGTCTGTTTAGTTTTGTTTTCTTTTTTTAAAATTTCTTACCAAATTGCCTAGGTTGGCCTTAAAGTCAAGATGCTCCTACTTCAGACTCCCAAGTAGCTGGGATTACAAACATGCACCATACACCATGCCCAAATCCTTGCTTTATTATTATTGATCTGGCTTCCTAAACTGTCAGTGAGTTGTCGCACACATTGTGATTTATGATGCAAGGAACCTTGAAATGTTATTCTGTTCATATAGGAAAGTTGTACAGTTTCTTGCAGCTGAACAATGACATCTTACCTTGGCTGTGGTAACAGAAATACTATTGTTAGTGAGAGAAGCAAACTGTTCCCTTGATCGAACTTTTGAATGCTTTCTATGTCCCAAGAAGAATTACTCTTCTGTTGGGATTTTGTGTGTCAAATATAAATCACTTCACAGTGTTTAAAGGCTTGAAATAGTTTCCAGCAAAGCGATCTAACACTGTGACTTTTCAGTTAGTGCAGAGTTCTGACAAATTCTGTTTAGAATGGGATGGAAAAATTTTACTGAGGGCAGGATTTTTTCTCTGTTACAGAAGGGTCGAGTGTTTCTGTGACAGTTGCTGTGTTTGTAGGGAGGAGATATGTATCATGGTGTCCTTTTACTAGAAGCAGTGAGCCAGGTTTAGAAGAAACAAGTGCCTGGGGAAACCAGCCTTAGAAATACCTCTGGTCAGTTTTTCCCAGCTTGGGCAAGGAACAGGTGCTGCAGTAGCTGGAGCCTGTCGTCTTGCTTTCGGCCCTTCAGAACTAGGTTCAACCCAGAAAACCCAGTCCTAATGGAGAGGTCCTGCCTGCATCTGCCTACTGGTATACCAGGAGGGCCTGGGTAAAACCTATAGTTTTAGGCCAGCCCCAAGAGTCTTTGGGCTCTCACCTAAATATGAAATTTGGAACAATGAGGACTCCCTGGCTCCTGCCACTACCCCAACTCCATGGGCTGCAGGGTGCTGGAGGAGAACCCACAGTAAATGTCATCTTTCTTGTTCTTCTCAGGCTAAAAGATCTGGACTTTCTGGTCAGTTTAGGATAGAGAATCCACCGAGCACAAATGTGTCCACTTGGTGTTTGTGAAGGTGTTTTCTTAGACTCCAAAGAAAGAATGTCCTGTTCATCTCAGCACTGCCCACGGGGAAGGAAATTGCTGTTTATCAGACACCTGCTATGTGTCTGGTGCTTTTTCTTTCAGTGTTAATGTCCCTCGTTTTTTAATGAGGGAACGGGCCAGGAGAAGGGAGGGGGCCTAGCTAAGACAGCAGTTTGTAAGCAGCAGTATTTAAATCTGGGTCTCTGACTTAAGAGCCTGTACTTTTCTACTGTACTGGAGTTATCTCTGACTTAGCACTCCATGTTGAGTATTCCTTATCTGAAATGCATAGAAGACCGTGGTTTTTTTTTTTCAGATTTTGGAGTGTTTTGCATAGACTTTGCCAGTTAAGTGTCCCTAACCCCAAATTCCAAAATAAGAAATGCTCTCAGTTTCAGATTTTATAGCATTTCAAATATTTGGCCTAGGGATGCTCACCCTGTTGGCATTTTGGCTCTGTTAATTCCTTACTGTGGAAGCTGTCCTGTGTGTTGTATGATTGTTGGCATCCCTGGCCTTTACTCACCTGATGCCAATAGCAGCCCCATAATTATGATGGTCAAGAATGTTTCCAGATGCTGTCAAGTAGTTGTTAGAAAATCAGACCCATTGAGACCACTGAGCATGATATACTGTTTTCCGAAGGCCCATTTTATCTTACTTAAAAAAATCAGAAATTATGTACTGCATATATCATTAAACCAGTGTTGAGCACTTAATCTTCCAGCTTAAAAAATAATGGAATAGAAGCTGTGTGTGCTGGTGTAGGCCTGTAGCCCCAGCTACTTGGGAGGAGGCTAGGCAGGAGGGTTGTTGTGTCCAAGAGTTTGAGGCCAGCTTGGGAAATATTGTCGCAAAACAAAAATAAAAACATGGAATACCACCCACCCAAACTGAATAATACATATGCAGCTTATTAAAATGCGATGTTTCTTTTCTTGACTTCATTTTTTTCTGTCTTTTTTTTTTATAGATCCACAAAGGATTCTTCCTGTTTCACAGTAGTTCTCAACAATCTCCGTGTGTTCCTCATATTTGACTGGCTACTATTAGTCCATGATTTTCTCCACACGCCCAGTGATATTAAGAAACAAAATGTGACTCCTCGCCACCGTAACTCCAGCTGTGAATCTGCTGTCATTCCCAAAACTGTGAAGAGTGGAGTAGTTACCAAGCGGTCTTCCCTTCCTGTGTCCAATGAAAGGCATGTAGAGGTCAAGGTCAACGTAACAGGTGACTGTCTGGAGGTGTGCGTCACTGTTAGTGTGGGTGTTCGCCCATGTCTGTCTTGCAGGGTGATTCCTGTGTGTGTCTCATTTTCAGATGTCAGCTCTTACATATTGGTGTCTTTTATAGTCAAGAAGCATTAGGTTCTTGACCTCCATTTTCAGGTGTGAGCTGCCAGGTTCAGCAGCAGCTGTGAGGTCCCTTTCCTCTGCCCACGGAGTACATGTGCCCAGGCTGAGGACCTGCCTGGCCAGCAGTCTTGTCACTAACCAGAAATCTGGCTTTGATTTTCTGTTTGATCGTAGGGGCCCAGCAGATGTGTTGTACCGAGTATAGGCAAATTGGGTATGTGAAAGTCTCAGTTTTGAAGATAAGTGACGGGATTGTTATTTGTCTTACAAAAACAGTGTTTTCCTTTACAGATGGATTTATTGTGTTTTGTATGACTGGTGGGCTCCCATGCCGCTGAGTGTGTCTGTGTGCTGTCTGCGGGGTTGTGAAGTCTGCTGCCCACTTCCCCGTGGTTTTCATGATGCTGCCTAACCACACTGTAAATGGGTTCAGTTATGAGAGCTTGTTCTGTACAGTTTGTAATGAAAATGCAGTCTGAAGCAGAGTACTTTTGCCATATACAAATTAGGCACTGATTTAACAAATCTTGACATAAGTTGGTCCTGTGTTCTTCATAGACAACATAAACCCTTAGTAGATATTGTCATAGTGTGCTCTGCTGCCTAATGTTATTATCTTAGTGTACTTTATGGGACCTAAAATCAGGCTATCTCTTGGAAATAGGATGCTTTTCTGAACTTACTAGTATCTGCTGGACCTTCCAGAATGACAGGGATGCGGTTTCTCTTGAGCTTCCACAAACATGCTGAAGAGAGAAACTGCACCTTGGTCTTCCCTGCTGGTCCAGCACTCTGTTGGCACCTCAGTACCTGGCCAGGTACAGAATTTGTCTGGGATGGGGATGGAACAGTGACAGACATCTTGGAGAACCGAGGCCCAGGTCACTGTGCTCACCTCATGAGGATGTGTTGCCTCCCTCACCACCAGCTCCTAGCTTTGTCCTGACTTACGATGCTGTCCTTTCCAGGCACGGAGTTTGTGGTTGTTGAGGATGTGTCCTGTTTGGACACCAGTGCCATTATTCTGAAAGGCACCACAGTGCTCACCTACAAGCCCCGCTTTGTCGACCGCCCGTTTTCAGGAAGTCTGTTTGGCATTGAGGTAAGAAGTCTGGGTGTTCGTCAGACTACATTTTGGGCTCAAGAGAGAAGCATCTAGGAAAGAATTTGCTTCTTACTCTCTGGCTAGAGGATATAATTCATCGAATTGGAAGACCCTTGCCCTACTCTCTTAATTTTTATCTCAAGTCTGCACCATTTTTTGACTTGTGATGTACTCTCAATGTTAGGCTGTAGGCCTGTGGAGGGACTTTTTCTCTTACCGGATCCCTCCCTCCCTCCCTCCCTCAGGAAGTTTAAGGAGTCCTCCAGCCTGGTTCCCCTGGCAGGAACCTTGCTGAGTCCTGTAGTTCTTCAACTCTAGTCCTTGGCAGGTCTGCTTGGGGAGACCATGGGCCTCATCTCCTCAGCATCCCCTTTCCCCGCATTGAGCGCTGTTCTGTGAAGAGCCAGGGCTTTGGGTTAACGGGGACCTGTGTAGAAACAGCTCAGGGTTTTATATATTGCTGTCCAGGAGGATCTCCTCTGTAAGAGGGCAGCTTGAGAGAGGTGAGTGTGACCTAAAGAACCACATCTCTGACCAAGTAGATAATTTGCACTGGCTTGGCCTTGGCAGCCTGAAAATTTCATTTTGCAATTTTAACTAAAGATCACCCTGCCTTGTTTTAAGCCATGGGCACAGAGACAGCAAGGGGGACGTGGCCGATTATTGCCTCAATCAGTGGTTCTTAATTCACTGCCCTCAGCTGAAGCTCCTCTTGTTACAATGTTAGAATACTCACTTCTTTTCCCCTTCGACTGAACTTTTTGTGCTCTATTTTTTTCAGCGGTATTGCTCAGGGGTTGAATGAATAAAGCTCATTTGCATTATCAGCAGTATATAGTACATTTTTGGGAGTCAGATACAGCGTACTGAGGCAGGTAGAGATTTCACTTTCTTCACCACCTGTTTCTGTAAGGTAAAGAAAGCTCAGTTTGAGAACAGGGAGGTACGTGCTGGTGTGGTGTGGGTTGATCATGAGATTGCAATTCATTTGCTTTCAAGCCACTACAATACCAGCTTTGAATACAAAATTTTGGTGATTGATTAATGAACTGTCAGGTACAATTGTGTTTTGTTTAGCAGCAGTCCCTGAAGTAGAAAGGAAAATGAAACTTTTCTGCTTCAAAGTCATTGAAAACTACACGGCAAAATATTTGAGATTCCTACAAACTCCTCTTGGTCTCATTCTTGAGACAGAACAACTGAATCTGAATCCTGTTACCATCTTGATAAGTCCCTGGGGATGAACTTACAAAGTATAGTGAGTGAGCTTGAATATGGTGAAGAACCACGGTGTCATGCTGTTTTTGGTAGCGCTATTAAATGCCCCACAGTGACTGGGTGGGGACCCGGGGTCCCCAAAAGAATGTTGCCTTCTTTGTTTCTTGAACATACAAAGTAATTTGGTCCTAGAATGGGAACCCATCTCCCTTCTATCTCCCACAAACATTTATTTATTTATTTGTTACCATTTCATTATAGAACATTTCAAATATGTACAAATTAATTAACTCCTGTATACCTATCACCTAGCTTTAATAGTTAATATATTATTAATTTTGTAATTCTGAGGGGAGAGAAAAATCACCTGCCTTCCTCATTTTATAATTCTGTTCACATTTTGGCATTCCTTTCCTTAAAAGAAAGTTATAGTGTGATATTATATTGAATGGGCCATATTTTCATATAATCTGTCTGATCATTTAAAAATGACTACAGAATGTTCCATTTAGATTTGATACAACCTTTGTTGCTCCTAATTTTTTAATAATAAAAAATGACTCACTGAGATTTTCTATATTTTTCATTATTTCCTTAGGCTAGCTCCTAGAAAGATTAGTGGGTAAAAAGGTGTGCGATCTTTCAGCCTTTGGGGTGAATTGTGAAACCCCTTTCCTCTCGGTCTTAGCAGTGGGGGAGAGCTGCCTCACTATTTTTGGTCTTTGTTTCAGCATTTGTGGGTTGTGACAGCACAGGGCTGATTGCTTGGAAATGCTGTCTCTGTGCGGATGGCTAGGGCTGTCCTAGTCATATTGTAACCCTCTCCGTGTTGCCTTTCATCTTCTAGGTGTTTTCGTGCCGACTGGGGAATGAGCATGATACCGCTCTTTCAATTATTGACCCAGTGCAAATTCAAGTGGAGCTGGTGGGGAATTCTTCTTACCAGAATAGCTCTGGATTGATGGATGCGTTCAACAGTGAAGATTTTCCTCCTGTCCTAGAGGTAATGATGAAAAACCTCTAACAACTCAGTACACCTTCAAACGCCTGTCCTTTGGAGCTGAAAACATCTTAGTGGCTTTGGCAGCTCACAAATTAACTCTGATATTATCTCTGTCATGGGTGATCTTCAGTCTTGGGGAATATAAAGGTTTTTTTTTTTTTCTGGCGGTACTGGGGATCGAACTCAGGACCCTGCACTTGCTAGGCAAGCGCTTATTCCACTGAGCTATATCCCCAGCCCCTGTCTTGGGGAATATAAAAGACCTTTTCATTGTCTGGTATCATCTTGAAGTTTTGTGCAAGTGCACAGGAGGCCGAGGCACATAGGCAGGGATCCTCATCAGGGCAGAGTGCAGATCAGGGTTGTCAGGTGGAAGGGCAGGGTGGGGAGCAGAGGGGGCACATATCATCAGGATGGACCAGAGGAAGATCTGCCCAGGGCAGGGAGGAAGAAGAAGAAGGAAAAGCCAGGTGTGTGGGGCTCATGGGGGAGATGCTGTATTTCTCATTTTGGTAGGAAGGGTATAGTTAATCAGTCCATTTGGATCATAGGAGATTGAAAAGAAAGACTATGTTGGTCTTAGGTCTTAGTGGTACCTCACTAAAGGAAAAAAATAGGCAAGTGAAGAAAACCCCGTGTCCCCCAGTCACTGGTGCTGCCATCCAGAGGCAGCCTTTACAGTGGTCTGGCGTTGGGGGTCTGTGCTGCTGTCACCTTTGGTAGCTATGTGGCTACTCTTGGAGGAAGACTGGACCTCAGGAGATACTATTGCCAACTGTGAGTCATGTAAGGCAGTGCCTCAGTGAAGAAGAGAGAAATTTTGTTGGTTAGTTTGTTTTAGAGATTTAAAAAAATTAAATAGGCCTATGCAAAATAGATTAGCAAAATGTAGTAGTTTGCCCTGTCTCCTCCTGAGCCCTTTTCTGCTTGTGATGTAATGTTTAATACATGTGTATAAAATTTATTCTGCTGAAGTATTAATTGCTATAATGATTATTCTGGCTATGTGTGTGTATATATATTATTTATTTATTGTTATTCCTGGGTAGCTTAGTATTTTTTTTATATTTGGCGTACTTTGTGGCCATTTGATCTTATTCTTGAGACATCTTACCTCATGGTTATTAGTGCTTAATTCAAGGTCTTTGCATTCATTCATTCATTCATGTATTTATGAGACAGGGTCTCACAGTTCAGGCTGGCCTTGAACTCACTATGTAGCCCAGGCTGACCTCAAACTCACGGTGAAGTGCAGCGTTAGCCTCCCAAGTGCTGGGATGACAGGTGTGCACCTCCATGCCTGGCCCTTTGCAATCTCTTAAATGAGAAGGAGTATCTGTTGGACTTTCGGAACATGATAGAAATTATATCTATGAGAGGTGTGGATGCAAAACCAAAACCATTAAAAATTTGCTACCTTTTAAATTTTGTCAGATTCAGTTACAAACCCTGGACATCAGACTCTCCTATAATGACGTTCAGCTGTTTCTTGCCATCGCCAAGTCTATCCCAGAGCAAGCCAGTGCTGCAGTGCCAGACCCAGTGGCCGTGGAGGCAGACGCCATTAGCAGTCACCATCCAGATGCATCCCGCGGCGGTGAGGAAAGCGGAAAGGGGACGAGACGTGCCTTGGATCCTGTCTTGGGTAGGTGTGGAACTGCATACCCACGCCGTCTTCTGAGTAACTCTTCTTCTTTTTAACTTCTACAGTTTTCTTTTACATAATTAAATTGTTTTGAGTCTAATTATTTATTAAGTATAATCGAGAGCCCTGAGTATGATTTTTATTTAAAACAAAACACCCTAAACCAATTGCTGTTTTACCTCTTACAGTTCACTTCCACAGTTCTTTGGCATAATGCTTATGTCTGGCTTTAAATGTTTTTGTTAATCAGGGTATATGCAATACAAGTCTGCAGTAAGGGCCCGTTTTTGTTTACAGAAATGAATCTTTTAATCACTATTTCTGAATTTCTTTTCTTTTAAATTAGACGATGGATTAATTTACACATTTATCTCCTAGAATTACAGTTGGCCAGACTGCAGGAGCTGGGCTTCAGCATGGATGACTGTCGCAAAGCTCTTTTGGTGTGTCAAGGTAATTTTGAATGGAGTCCCACGATCTGTTGTTCTTCTTGACAATATACTTCCTTCCTGTTTCCTCCTCCGCTCGCACAAGTTGACTTGGAGAGCTGGCATGTATTTAGAAGATGCTTCATGTGTCTTTTGGGGGCTGAATAGATTTTCACTGGATGAAAGGTGGGCTCTGGAGTTGATCGCCTGGGTCAGGTTTTTCCTTTGCCCCTCATTAGCTACTTAGTAACTCCGAGCAAGCAAGTGGCTTAGCAGTTCTGTCCCAGTGCTCCTTTACCTATGGATTGAGGGTAAAGGGCCTGGCTTGCCGGGGTGCTGTCTCAGTGTTACCCGTTGTTACCAATGTTGGTGGTGGTAATCTGGTGGCTCTCATAATCATGACCATTCGTTGAACTCTTTCGGGTTTCCTTTGGAGTTTCATGGCCTTTGGAAGTAGCAGTTACTCTCCCTACTTGAGTTGGGGAAACTGAAGGTAGGTTACCTACTTTTACCTGTGCGCCCCCATTTAGTGAGGGCCTAAGCCATGTCCACCTAATTCCAGAACCCAGGTTTTTCCACTGTGTCACTCTGTACCACCCTCTGGGATTCGATTTCTCTTAAAGAGTAGTGCAGCCCACGCTGCGTTTCCTTCCAGCTCAACGCACACTCGCTTTCTTTTTCTCTGCGTACTGTGTATGTCCATCTGTACTTGCTTATGTAGTATACACACAATGTTTTGTACAGTTACAGATTATACAGTAGCCCCTCTTACCTACAGTTTTACTTTCTGTAGTTTTGGTTTCCTGTGCCCAACCTTGATCTGAAAACATTAAATGCAACATCCTAGAAATAAATACTACATAAACTTTTAAATAGCATGCCCATCTAAACAGTGTGATGAAACCTCACTTCGTCCTCCCAGGACACAAATCTCTTTGTCCTGCATATCTACACAGTATATGCTGGCAGTTTAGTAGACACTTTGTAGCTGGCTCATTTGTCATATCTATGGCAGTACTGCAGTGTTTGTGTTCAAGAAACCGTTATTTAACTTAGGAATGACTCAAAGTGTAAGAGTAGTGATAGTGACAGTTCAGATAAGCTTAAGAGAACTGTAAAATACTTTCTATAAGTGAAATGGTGGAAGTTCTTACCTTGGTAAGGAAAGAAAAATTATACTGAGATTGCTGAGATCTGTGCTAAGAATGTGTCTTCTATTCATTAAATTAAGAAGAATTAAAACAGTGCTAGTTTTCCTATTGTACCTTAAGCTGTGAAAGTTGTGGGACAGTAAATTCTTAGTTAAGATAAGGAAGGCATTAAATTGTGGGTTTGGTGCTGTAGGTGGTTTCTGGCATCCCCTGGAGGTTTTAGAGGTTTTGGAGCACCTTTCCTTGAGAAGTGGGGACTGTTCTATTGCAAAAATAATTTTATTGCTGAGTGCATTTGGGGCACACCTGTAATCTCAGCTACTCAGGAGGCAGAGGCAGGAATTTGAGGCCAGCCTGGGTAACTTAGTGGACCTTGTCTCAAGATAAAAAGTGCTAGGGAAATAACTCAGCAGTAGAGTGCCCCTGTGTTCAGTCATGAAATGAACAAAACTTTTCTATCTACTTATTTATTATTTTTCCATTTTAAAGAGAAAAAAGCCAATGAAAACAATACAGAGTTTCAAAACAAGATGATAGAAAATTAACAATGGTTATTATATTGCATATTATTATCTTCAAAGTAGTTGCTCAGATTATCAGATATTGATCCAACAATATAAGCACTAACTGTTCCTTTCAGTGAACTAATAGAAATTAGTAGTATAATTATGTTATCTTGTATATGTGTATGTATGTGTGTACATACACATATATATATAAAGAGTCCCTTCCTTCTTTTCTCTTTTCCCCATCCCAGTTTTTCTTTCCTTTTGAGCAGTTTCTTTTCCTTTCACAGTATGTGTTACACCTTTCGATCTTATTTACTGTTTTAGTTTCTTACACTAGAGAGACAATACAATATTTGTACATGCGAGTCTGACTCATTTATGGGTATGGTCTCTAGTTGCATCCATTTACCTATAAAAGCCTCGAGTTTATCTTTCTTTATAGCTTAGTAGTACTCCGTTATATAAAAATAGCACATATTTTTTATTCATTCCTTAGTTGATGGACATTTCGTTTTTTTCTAAGATCTAGCTATTACAAATTGTGGTGCTATAAACATGGGTGCATTTATGTTGCTGTTGTATGATGTTTTCAGTTCTTCTGGAAAAATACCCAGGAGAACAAAACCTTTTAAATAACATTGTATAGAGTTGTAATTTTGTTATGATATACTTAATATTACATAAGCATCATCTTCCCATGGTATTAAAATTATTTGCAAATCCCTTTTTTTACCTTGGTTCTACAGATATAATTTATGTAACCATTCGCTTGTGTTTTTTATTTTTCCAGTATTCAGTTTTAAGTATTACCTTGGTTGAGAGACATGGTATTATAAATGTTAGACCTAAAGGTGGAGGCACATTTTTCAAGCTCTTCATTTGAATTGACATATCCTTTTCTAGAAGGATCATACAGATGACACTCTGACCAATTACTTGTGAAATGCTTGTCTTATAACAATGCTTTGCATCAATTCCATCATGAAAAAATGAAGATGTGGTCATTATCTCATATTCCTTAGTTTCCTCTTAAACTGGTCATCATTACTTTTTAGTTCTAGTTAACTTTATACTCCTTAGTGCTTATTTTTCCTGTGCTTTTTACCCTATCTTTAGGAATCCAAATACATTTTTAAAACTTCTTTTTTTTGTTATTTTTTGAGATAGGGTCCCACTGTGTAGCCGAGGCTGGTCGTGATCTCCCTATATAGCCCAAGCTAACCTTGAACTCACAACAATCTTCTTGCTTCAGCCTCCTGAGACATTTTTTTTTTTTAAAGACAAAAGAATGGAGACATATGAACCAGAAAAGCCATAAACAATACAGAAAATACAAAGTTATACAGAATATAGTAGGGAATTAGCACTGGATGTTGTATTACATAGTTATCTTCACATTAGTTAACACAAAAACATTAAAGGAAATACCAAATTATAGAGAAGATAGGGAATTTGCACTGGATGCTGTATA